>NIUQ01001745.1:0-27453 GCA_002796945.1 Plectus sambesii
AAATTCGCCTAGTCCATTTACATATATCAATCACGCTTGGACGCATCTCGCCGGAATGATCAGCGCCTTAAAATTCCGACAATCATTACTCTCTGCTGAGGAAATTCTTCCATCAATACCATAATTATATGCGCGCTCAGAGACGTTTCTTCTCTAAGCGAAAGCACAAAATCGTTGACTTGATTAAATATCGGAACATACAGAGAGGAAATTAGAAAGTGAAAGCGTGAATTAGAAAGGGAAGTTGAAGAGAGTTTTATTTATATTCAGAAACTGTAGATAATTATGGGCAGCGAAGGGCGCTGCTCTAAGTGCGCCATTGCCTCAGTTCATCATGAATGACGAGTATATTTCAAAATGGATGAAACATGAGATGGATTGCAGAGCGGAAGCTGTTTGTCGGCATGCTGAACAAGAAGCTGCAGGAGGCGGACGTTCGGCAAATGTTTGTCAGTTTCGGTCCAATCGAGGACTGCACTGTGCTAAAGGATGCAGAAGGAAAGAGCAAAGGCGAGTTGATCATCTAACCTGACTTTTACCGCTTTGGTTCGCTTACAGACGAATGTCTGTCACTTGTCGCCACGTATTGTATTTTCACTCCCCAACCATTGCAGACTCGTTTTGTTTCCTTTTAAGGACCTAAATTATTGCGGAAGCAAGCCTAAAGGTCTTTGTCAAAATACTTCCGGAATGAGGCGTTATTCAGCATTTTAAGATGAATAATGGCTCATTAGATGGCACATTTGATCTCTATAATTTACGTCCACGCACGCTTGTTTTGATCTCATGCTCTTTGTGATTGAAGCATAGATCTAACAAGCCCATATCGTGTTCAGTGTATCGTTTTGAATTAATCTCTTGAAAAAAGCACGACGAGTCTACAATCGTTGGGTGTATTTTTCTGATTTCGGTGAAGCGTCAAGTCTCGATAACTGTGCGCTGTAACTGTGCGCCAAGAGGCTGTGAGAAGAGAGCGTTTATGTAACGCGTCGATGTAACGCCTGATGGTCGAGGGGCGGGGCGAATGTGTGCGTGTGTTGTTTTCGGTGTGTCGATGCCGTGTTGAAGTGAAAGCGTCCGTGCGACCGTGTCCCGTTAACGTTCGGCTGTTGCAGGCTGTGCGTTTGTGACGTTCGCAACGCGTACCTGTGCTCAGAACGCCATCAAACATATGCACCATTCGCAAACTATGGAGGTACTGTTTGTTCTCGTTCGTTTCATGCAGCTTTCTTTGCGTTTTGTGCGTTCTGTGGCTGTACGTCTGCCATTTACGTCGGTGCTTGCCGATTGGTCAGTTCTTGCCGGTTGGTCAGTTCTTGCTGATTGTTCAGTTCTTGCCGGTTGGTCAGTTCAGTACTCCAATCGGCTAGCGCCGTCTTAGTATGTTTTGATTGTTGACGAACTGCAAGCACTGACGATACTGACAATACACGATACTATTCGTCATTCGCCGGACACATTTTCATCTTCGACCAGCGCTTGAAATTGCTGCTGTTGCCGCCGGAAAAACTCGTGTTCCCTTTGCCGTTGTGCTTGCATGAGCGTTCGATTGTAAGGCCTGTTTACGATTTGAACTCCATTTCGGTTGCGCGGTTTCAGTTTCCAAACGTGCGTAAAAGATACCAAATAGTCGATTATTTACGATATTTTACGCGCGTTTTGAAACCGGAACCGCGGCGTCATTCAAACTATAAACAGGCCTTTACGGGTTGAAGCACTGATCTGAAAGCAATTGAATGCGAGACGAGCGTACGAGGACACTATGCCTCATCCGTCCGGATTGCGTTATAAGACGCCACACGCAATTGCGTTGATTTTATGCAGTATCGTATGCATGCGCGTATGGCGTGTAATAACGGAATTCCGGAATGTGAGGCATACCGTCTACATATCGAGACGAGCAATGAAATCGTCCTCTTTCAGGGATGCTCCATGCCGCTGGTGGTCAAGTTTGCAGACACTCAGAAAGAGAAGGAAGCTAAGAAGGGACAGACGATCGGATCGGCGGCGCCGCCGCCGGCAGCGACGGCGGCTGCGCCTACGGGCGCTCTGAACGCCGCTTACTTGCAAGTATGACGCGTCGTCGTAATTGGATTAGACAGCCGATGATTGCTGTCCTTATAGATGCTCCAGTCGCAGTCGGCGCTCGGAGGCGCGAACAACATGAACAACTTGTTCGGCTCGCTCGGACCGCAGCTCGCCGCTCTTACTACCCTGCTTCAGGGTGGTGCCTCCGGGACACAGAATGTCCTCAGTTTACTCGGAAATGGTAAGCGTTTTTGACTCTCTTTTCGAATGCGACTGACGACGCCGTATAGTCTCATTTTCGCGAGGAAGAAGAAATCTTTGATTGCTTAGGCTTGGCAAAACGCCAAAACTAAAGTGTATAGCGCGATTAATTGTCGTATTTTTCGATCAGTAGCTGGAAATCTTTGATTAATTAATGCAAACTGCTGTGAAAGTCGACAGTTTCTTGCTATCAATTTAAGCACGTAAAAAAGGTTGTATTTTGCACCGATAAGCGAGCTCATATGTGACAACCGCATTATCTGACTCGATTTCTTCTTCCTCGCAAATAAATTTTGACGGTACGCGATGCGCCGTCCTCTCTGCGTCCGACAAGTCCTATACCACGATTGTGTCGACGTGTAAGCGTGTGTACGCGTCCGAGAGCGTCCAATATGTCCGACGTGCGACGCGTTCTGTGTTTCGTGTTTGTGCGCGTTTGAGGAGGAGGAGGTGAGGTGGCGAGAGAAAAGGAGAGAGTGGTTGGTTGCAGTTTTGGCGAGTTTGGGTCGACTGCAAGAGGGACAACAGCAACAGCAGCAAATGGGCGGCGGAGGGAATGTGAATCTGGCGACGCTAAGCGCGTTGGCGTCGGCGCTGAACGCGCAGCAAACCGCCCCTGATTCAGGTAGTTGCGATGCTGTGGTCAGTGCTGCTCGTCGTGTGCACAGTACTCCAACTGGACGCTGCTGCACCGTATTTTTTCTTCTTTCGCCCACTTCGCCCACCTTTCTGTTCGCGCTGCTATTCGAATTTGTGTTCGTTGTGCCGGCGTTTCTCTGAAATGATTCACATTCTAGTAGAAAACTGTTTTTGAGAGCTGCTGAAAATGTCTATAGGTCGTGCTAAGTCATGCGCGACGCCTCGCATTCAAGTTTCGTCTGGTTTTGCAAAACATTCCGTCTTGCTCTTTTTGAGTCAAAAATTCTCGCGGCGGCTGAACAACCCTTTTCAAGATTAAATTGATTGAAGGAATTGAATTGAAGTGGTGATTAAATAAACAAAAAAGACTTATGTTGGAGAGACGCCGGCAGCGCACTCGTTTTCGTCGCTTTTTTGTCGCATCTGTTCTTGCGGGTTCTATTCCTATCAAACTAACACACTGCTAAAAGTAGTTAATCCATCACCTTATTTCGTGATAGTTTGTGCGACATCTCATGTTCTGTTCACTTCTGTTCGTTCTCTATCGTTTTCCCAGCAATACGCGCATAGTATTTTTCATTTGAATCGGACTGATTTATGTTCGCGGAACTTGTTGACAGATTCGTTGTCTTTTCAGCGGTGCAGCAGCAACAACAACACCAGCAGCGGATGTTGGAACTGAGTCAGCTGATGAACGGAGGATGCGCCGCTCCCGGTGAGTGTCAGCTGTCTTTGCGCCCACTGTGCACGCTCGTTATTTCTGCGTCAGTCGGATTATAGCTTTATCTTGGTATAGCAACGATAAGACTCAAGCGCTAAATTCAACTTGTGATATTGTTTATTTTGCATATAGCGCTTTTTCTAAAAAAATGGTTTTTTAATTTATTAGATATGACGGTATTCCGTCTGGCTTTTTCTGACTGACAAAGGAATTACGAGTATACCATTGCCACTTTTTATTGGACACTTGTCAAATTTGATAGGACATTTTTCAAACCTGCTTGGATGGTAAAAAATATGATATTTTTCAGTTTATTTGAAAAATATCAAAATTGATTTGGCAAGTGTCCAATTAAGAGTGGTATGTATCACAAGTGTATCGTTGCCTCCCGCTGAACGTGACCTGTATATGCCGCTTTCGCTTCGGGACGCGACAAGTCCCCACTCTGCAACACACCATCGTGCTATTATTTTAACACAACATTTGCACCGTAGATGGGAACGCTTCGACGGCATCCTCGTTGCTGGCGCTGCTGGCGTCCATGGGTAATTGCACTGGCACAGCAGGTGAATAAGGCGTGGAACATATTTGAAAATTTGCATATTGTGGGCGGAGCTTGTCATACCATCGTCCTGAATGCGTTGTTATTGGGTTGTAACATGATTAATGTCGTATTATTCTACTTTGGTTTTTGATCAGTTTCTGTAAGTATACCATCAAACAGCTGCCACAAAGATGGGACTATGCTATAGAAAAAGATAATTACTATGTTATTGATTAGTGTTTTACGGATTTTGTATAATGATTCTTTCCTAGGTTAACAAAAACGACTTTATGTTACAACCCAATATTTGTTTGGCTTTGCAATACGTAGCAGTTTTTGAAATATGTTCGACGCCTAAAGCGCAAGCCCCCCGAAGCGAACTAACCACTTCCCCGCCCCGCCGTACAGCTTTCAACACATCTTTATTTGCTTTTGCTCACGGCGTTGATGCTTTGCCGTTGTGACCACTCGCCAGTTGGATTTGCTCTGCGGAACTCACACACGCAAAATGCAATTGATAAACAGGGCTTTTCATCATGATTCGTCACTTTTTTATCAATGTCATCAATTTTGCATCAAATTTCGACACATTTGCATTAGAATTTTGTCATCGCCGCTTTCACTTAGAACGTTAGTTTGACAAAATTGATTAATTTGTTCGCAAATACGATTATTTTCGATGCAAAGTTGACGAAACCAATGCAAAAGAGACGAATTGTGCTGAAAGACCCTGTAAGTTGGCCGAGCGTCCTTCCACTCGTCGTTGTGTTCCGTCACCCTGGCCGTTGTTCGCTTAGCAGGTTACTTCGCGGTGCCATCGCCGGCGCCGGCCGACTGGACGATCAAGACCGATCCGGCGACGATGTGCGCGTACTCGCCTTCCGCCGAATTGCTGTGGCCGTCTCCGAATGGCGGCGTCTTCTACCGAGGTCGCTTACCATTCTTTGTCGGGATCTGTTCTTTCGCTCGTTCGTCCGTATTTCTTTCTTTTTGCACGCGCCTGCCTCCTCTCTCCGTTTCTGCACTGAACTCTGAAGTTTCGAGAAGAACTGTGCGAGGATGACGCTCCTTTTTTGGCCAGATTGCGTTAGAACACGCCACACGCGCATGCGTTGTTTTATTACGAAATGCTGTGCATGCGCGTGTGGCGTGTTCTAACGCAATCCTGCCGGATGGGGCGTATCGTCCATGTACCAGAAGAACGTTTTCACCGCCTCCATCCTTCAGGCATGACTACCTCGCCCAAGGGAGCGGCTCCCGGCTCTACCGCCTCCCCCAACCTCCTGATGGCAAACTCGCAGACGAACGGCAATCTGATCACCCTCACCGGCAACGGTGCTAGTCATCCGTCGCCCGCCCAGACGCATCAGAGCGCTCTTGGCGGAATGGACGCCCTCCAGCAAGCCTACTCCGGCATTCAACAGTATGCAGGTACGCTCTTTGATTTCTTCCTCTTTGATATTTACTTATCGGTGTCGTTATGGCGCAGTAGTTATTGCGCTCGCGCGCCGTCCTAATCGAATCGGGTTCGATTCTCTGGAAATGATGAATTTCATTTATGCCTTGACTACCTGAGAGCATATCCTCTAAGAAGATCTGATCCACAATTTTCTTATTAGCTGAATGTGTCGAGTTTTGGTTGAGGAAAAATGTTTATTAATCAATTATTTTAGCGAGCTTCCCACAAGTGGGATTCGCTCAGCAGAATGTCGTACAGCATGCGGCCGTTGGGAAGCAGACGGAAGGTCCGGAAGGTTCAAATTTGTTCATCTACCACTTGCCGCAAGAGTTCAACGACAACGACTTGGCACAGACGTTCGCCGCGTTCGGCAACGTCGTCTCGGCCAAAGTGTTCATCGACAAACAAACCAATCTCAGCAAGTGCTTCGGTGAGTGTGAACGATTTGTGTGATAGCGGTATTTAATCAATAGTTTGCCGAGAAGTAACAAGAAATCACACTTTACATCGAAGTCGGCAAAGATGAGCACCAAAAGTTACTAACATCGTTGGTGAAAAACGGTGTTCTAGCACCAAAACAACGATTGAGCGAACATGAGCTCGCTTTTCGATCTTTGAACACCGTTTTTCACCAAGAATGATGGTTGTTTCTTGGTTTGCGAAAATACACCTAAACTGTTAGAAAGAAGCGCAGTCGACATCCAAAGTAGTTCGCCATATGCAACCTAGGATTTTTTGTTACTGATCGGCAGATGTGGACTATACTATCGGCGCCGTCCAGTCGAACTTGACCGGGGGATTTAGCGAGCGATTCTATGACTTGTGACATGTCGGTGGATTAAAATTAAGCGCGCGGGCGCTTCGGCCTCGCGTGCCGCTTTGTGCCAATACCGAACGCCGTCGATTTACACGCGACTCTGCGCGTGATTACTTGCTCCTAATTCGTGCGCTCAATTTTAATCCACCGATAGCGCGGGCCTCTGCTCCCGCAATCGCGCGCAAGGTCAATTTGTTTTGCGCGTATCGATGCATATACAGAACGAGGATGTAAGACAATCCAGGGAAATTGTGCAAACTTCTCTTGCATTCGAATTTCTCTTGTTAGCAGGGCTTTTTGAGCATTGCTGCATATTATTTGGGAAATCATATAGAGTGTTTTTACGCATCGCATCGCGCAATTCAATATGTTTGCATTCAGTTATGTTAATTTAACATTTGTATTGAATATAAAAGTAACGAAATCGAATGCGTAATTAACAAACTTGAATATAAAGGCAACGAATCGGGCTGCGAGACCGTTATACCATTTCCACTATAATGAGGACATTTTTCAAGTCAAATCAGTATGGAACACGTCTTCTTTCATTTGAAAAGTGTCCTGATTAAGGTTAAAATGGCATAAATCCAGCTTAAATCGTTAAATGAAATAAAGAAATCATTTTAGGCTTTGTGTCTTATGACAACGCTTTGTCGGCGCAGCAGGCGATCCAAGCGATGAATGGCTTCCAGATCGGCACGAAGCGCCTCAAGGTTCAGCTCAAGCGCTCCAAGTCGGACGGCAAACCCTATCAGCACCCGGCGCATACGGCGGCCGCATCGGCTGTCCTGTGAAATACGGTCTGCCTTTTTTACTTTCCTTCCGTGCTCCATCATCATCATCCAAAAAGCATTGATTAGCTCTCTTCTTCTTTTTGCTGCTTGTTGGACAGAAATCTCGTCTTAACGCTATACAGGTCTTCTATTGCTCTGTCATCATGTACGATTGTTCATTGTTGTACAGTACCGAATCGGAGAGAGCTCTAGGTCTAATTCCACTGTCACGTTTCTGTTGAGAGAGCGAGGAAACACTTGTTATTCCTTTTGTTACCGGCGTTTTTGCCCCCGCTTCCTACGACGTTATTACACACATGTCTTCAGTTCTTAAGGGGCATTTGCAGTCGGAAGTCCCTTCTTTCCGGGTCTTGCTCGATTACAGAAGAAACTCAGTCGGCCATGCGCATATCTCGATACCCATTTCGTATCAGTATTACTCGCTTTGCTCTTAAGCACAAAATACGTTGATCAAACATATTTTCCTATAAGCGCTTCATCTGTTTCAAATGTTTTGCTCTTCGTGGTCTGCGTCGTCGCACTTTGGCACGGGGTTGAACGCGCGATGCGTTAGTCAAAAAGTCAATATCGCTATATTTGGAATGGTTTTTATATGATTATTATTTTTTATATAATACACACTTTCAAACGAAACACAGCAAAACTGCGCGTAAATTACCGTTTAACGAAGTACCAAAGTGCGATTGCGCAGAGTTAACACACGATGAAGCAGCCGCGCACAACGCGTACATTCCTGTTTCCGCTCGTTGCGTCGTTGAAGTTGGCTCGATGTGCTTGTGTCAGTTTGAAGTGGACGACTCGTCCTGGCCACGACGACCGCCTAACCTTGGACGGTGTCCATGGACGCGTGGCGTTAATGTTAATTCTTTTTCAGCGCTTCTTCCCGTTCGTCGCCGTCCGTTCTCGTGCCGTGTGCGTCTGTTCGTTCGTGTTGACGGCCGTCGCGGAGACGGTCGTGGTCGTGCTGATCGTCGTCGTTGCCTACTGCTAAGCGTCCATTCCTCCTCTTATTCTTCCGTGTCATTGTCCTCAATTGTGTTTTTTCCCACGTGACCGTCGTCGTTGTTATCGTCGTCGTCGTCGTCNACTGCTAAGCGTCCATTCCTCCTCTTATTCTTCCGTGTCATTGTCCTCAATTGTGTTTTTTCCCACGTGACCGTCGTCGTTGTTATCGTCGTCGTCGTCGTCATCGTCGTTGCTCGCCATGCACGGCGTTCAATCGAAACATATTATCGCGGTCGGTCAAGGATATCTTTGGCAACGCTCCAGTCGCACTCCCTCAACTTGGCGACTGCAGCGCGCGCGTGGTGGATTTGAGAAGCTGTCATGTGCGCGGTGCTTTTGAATAAATAATAAATAATAAATTCCGAGACCGCGCCAGCCAATTGGGAAAATGAGCCCGTCGCTATAAATAGCGCGAAAAAGGGCTTGTGACGCTGTTATCCATGAAAAAATGATGACACACAGCTTCTCATATCCACCACATGCGCTGTAATTGTACATTTTGTGGACGTGGCTTGAGTGACAAAGGCTATCCTCAATCGCCGCGAATTTGACCGGCTTCTCAATGTTCCTCGTGGTGCCTTGGAGTGTCCACTGTCCGCTCATTTTGTCCACAGTCGTTGGCATTGCTGACTGTTCGGTTAGTTTCTTCCTTGTTCATACGCGTCGTACACTTTTCTTGCCGAACTACTTTCGATTGCTTTGTGTTCCGCGTCTTGCCGTTGTTGTTGTCATTGCACATTGACGCCAACTTGCTTTCGCTTGCCTCTTGCCCAGAACGCAGACTTCTCGCATAGTATTATTATTTTCTGTTCGCCATTTTAGAGTCGTATATGTGCTAACCATGATGGTCTAAAGATATCCGCAAACTTGCTATCGTATCTTGCCTTGAATATGGTTGACAACGATTTCTCATATATATTCTCCACATGTCAGAGCGAATCGCATTATCGGAGATTTTTTTGACGTCGATCTTTTTGATGCTCTCTCTTTTGAAGAAATGTTTATAATATCTTTGTGGGCCGTGTATCTACTGCGAAGTAGTTGAATGATGAATGATAAAATGCTACTGAATTACCGAGCGCAATCAAGCAAGTACCATTTGTGGGCGAATATGGGAGAGAGTATAGAAGAGGTGGATACGCACGAAGTGACGATTAAACTTATCGAACAAAAAATAAACAATAACAAACAATAAAGTAACAAACAAGTCCCAATAGAAGGCTACTCTAGGCCTGATCGGCCACCGACCGCAAAAATCACCCTTCCACACACGATATTTTTCAAAGTCGCGTTTCAGTCAATTGAAGTGCCCATTCTTTTCCTACACAACACAGAGAGCGAAATTGTAAAATTCTAAGAGACTAAAAAATTGAAAAATCTACACCTCCAGAAAAAATAATCAATGTAATCAATGCATTGAGCAAGCGCGTATGTTAGTTGCACTAAACAAACGATGTGTGAACTGCGAAATCGCATGATCTGCATTGTTTTGTAAAAAGTTATAGTTGGAACGGTAACTATTGTTGTAGTTTAGTCAGACCATATCTATCAAATATGTCATCAGTGGGTGGGAAACCACTCATCGGTGATTATACACTGAATCAAGGGGGAGTTAGCCATAACATCCCCCCAAGCTCAATCTATATAATGCATTAATTTGCATATAAATCATCTCTCTCTATATCTCTCTCTATCTTTCTTTCTTTTTGTAACATTGCTCACGCGTCTCTATGCCCGAATAAAACGCTGGTTAACGACTGTCTCACAACAAGTCCATACCCCCCCCTGGCTACCGCAACACTATCAATGCGAGTGGCTGTTTGATATCAGTATCTGACAACTCTATGCAAGTATTTCGAGTCGATATCGAAAAATTGCCATTCGATGTAAATTGCGGGTGCCAGTATTTCGCAACTTTTATTCTACATATTTTATTAAAATTTTAACGATCCTAACTTTATCAATCAACTTTCCATTACTTTCATGTTCTATCCTCTCAAAATAGTTACATTTCTTTCGCTTATTCCTTCTCTATCAATTCCCTCCATCAAATACATTTCAAATATCGTTTTTTTCAAAATTTTTATAACTATATGCAAAGAAATTTCTTCTCAAGTTTTGTTGAACAAGATTGGAGTAGTTTCATCATACCCTCTAAAAGCTTATGAAACTGAATACTTTTTAAATGCTGATGAGTAATGTGAAGCGATTACGCCATAACACAAATTGTTGGAGCCGCTGCACCTAGACCGGGAACTACAAACGCCGCGCCACACGCCGCTGTCTTTACTGCTAATTTTGCCACTATCATGGTGGTACCTGCAAAAAGATAATTGAAGTGGTTTCTATTTGATGCTCTAACCTGCTGCTACAGCTGTTGTGCCAGCTGCCACAGCAGTCGCTCCTGTTTCCGCCGCTACCGTTGCTGCAGCCGTTCCTGCAGTCGCTGCAGCGCGACCACCTATTGCTGCTGCTATGCCTAAAATACACAACTGATGAATTTTTGGAAAATGAAGGTCACCTAAGGGAACGACAACGGACACGGCGACTACGGCCACGTTGATTCCCAGATTTACAAACTTTTCTTTTAATGTTCTTTCATCCTGAAAAATCAACAATCTCAATATGAAAATGAAAAGTAAACTATACATACATCAAACCAGATTCCAACCGGAGTTGCGTACCAAATTTTCTCAAGCAAAGAACGCGGTACACGTTCGTAAATGCCCATTTCCTTCTGAACAACAAACATTCTTTTGAAATAAAGATTTTAAATTTGTCAGTTTACCGCCTCATTGCTATTAAGAGCCAATGTGACGAACGGCTTGCTGTGCTCATGAACCTTGCTTGCTGCGAGAAGAGCATACTAAAAAAATCCCATTAATAATGTCAGTTTCAACGTAACTCACATTGTTTGCGTTGAAGATAACTTCCTGCTCCCCATCCATCTTTTTACCTGCAAAAAAGGCTCGTACCAGGTATTTAGTAATATTGTTGGACAACTTACTCGCTTCAGTTTCCGACATGCGAACATCTTCGTTTCCATCTTCATTTTCGCATTCTACCTCGCTTGAGTACCAATCAGATGATTCGATCTGTCCAAAAGTATTTTATCTTTATCAAACTCTTGGAAATCTTACCCAATACTCGCACTGATCTTCGTCATCGTCGATATTGTCATCTCGTTGAGGTTTGTCATCAGGTTTGCAGCTATCTTTCTAAACAATAGGTGGGATGACCAAATAAAAAGAGAACTTACGTTGCGCAGAAGCTTCCCCATCTTTTCGGCAAGTTCACGAGCGCTTTTCTCGTTTTTGATGTTGATTTTTGGTTTGTACTTCTAAACAGTAAATATCACCATAAATTCAAAGTATTTTTCAAATTCAACACATAAAGGTGTCTGCATAATGACACTTTATCACGAAATTTTAAAGAGGATTCATCAAAGTGGATAAACTCGCACCGCATCGCATTTAACTTTCCTTTGCACACTTATTCGCGTTTCTATAATACATCAACTTTCTTGCAACATCAAAGCGATTAAACCCCTTTAGACTCAAAGGTTTTGAAAAGCCCGGTTTTTGCA
Source organism: Plectus sambesii (assembly GCA_002796945.1). Classification (NCBI taxonomy): domain Eukaryota; kingdom Metazoa; phylum Nematoda; class Chromadorea; order Plectida; family Plectidae; genus Plectus; species Plectus sambesii. The sequence continues at coordinate 11,855 of NIUQ01001745.1, forward strand.
ACTTTTGACGGCTGAAAGTCTGTTCATTGGTAGATTTAAAAAATTTTCTGTAAATATTTCGAGCGACAAATGCAGCTTATTTTTAAGTAAAATTTAGCCTACCCGTAAAGGAAAAATGTTAGATATGTCCAAACTAAAACATTTAGGGAGTTAGAGAAACTTATTTTTATCCACTCATTTGACTTTGCAAATTTTAGTTTAAAAGCTTAGCCCAAAAGTTTGATATATTCAAAAAGTGTAAATATTCGTGGATACAATGCAAAAGAGTTGCAAGCCTTCATAATTAAAGAAATGTCAAGCTCTTTCTGAAAGACTTCGTTTTTGGGCACAGGATGGCTTCCGAGGTCTGCCTAGACAAGAGGATACTTGAAAGCGATCAGTGTCTTAACAAAAATTTATCAGCAATATAAACTACCATCCAGGATATATAGTTTTGCAATTCTCAAAAACATGTTTTTTCATTTTAATGTTGCAAACAAATTGATGAAGAAAAGCGAAATAGTGTGTAATTTGAAGAAAGGCAGATGCGTCAGTGTAAGCATATCAACTTGGAGCTTTTCTTTAAAAATTTTAATAAAATTGATTAAATATTTTGTGTCAAATGGGAATATGTGAACATACATTCATCATTTTGCCTTCCATAATTCGTAATGCGTTTTTATTGTTTTCAGAACGGGCGAGAACGCGAAGTTCGTAATCGTGGCGACACTAAAACCGTTAAGGTGGTCATTAGAAATATGACTAATATTACCGGATGTCTAGCAAGTGCGGATCCTTTGCCATTGATAACGCCTCTCAAATGCTCCGAAATGCGTATCCACAACTGGCGAACGGTTTTTCCTGAATACTTTTATGAATTAAAATACTTTTTATTCAGTTTGAAAACGTTACACACCAATGTAGCTCTGGAAGCATTTCTTGCACTTCAGTTTGTAGATGACAAAGTTCAAACGGCAAAAGCATTGCTCTCCACCACCACAGTAACAACGCATGGCGAACTAAAATGAAGTGGGAAGGTTCGCATTGTAAAAAATCTAATAACAAACAAAGAAAGAAGCGAAAAAGCTGGGTGCAAAGTATCAGATGGGCAACACCAGCGCAAATTTCTCATGTCCAAAATGATCCCTCATTGGGAGTGACACTGGTCAGAATTTACAGCTGTCAGAAAGAGAAGCTTAGGTTTTTTCTTAAGTTTAGCCCTTTGATAAATGTAAATTCTGACGAGTGTTACTCGTTCCTACCTCTCTGCATATTCTAACTTATGATCTTTGTCTTCTGAGTATCGTCTTGAATATTTTTGAGTACACTTTCTTGATCTTTTTGGTAGAAAAAATTAAAATACAAAAAAATCAATTTTTGGCCGCGGCGTGGCAGCTATCAAAAATTCCAGGTCTGAGACATGATGGATGGGTATCAAAGTTTTATCTGAATAGGTACGTAGAGAGGACGCGTCCACTGCATAATCACACAGTATACCATAAAACATATCTTAAATCTATTATCCAAGCCAGCTCAATAATCCTAATGCTATAAAAATTATGGATTGAGGAGATAGAGAAAAATTGTTCCAAGAGTTGACACTTTGCAAGATTGTCTTAAAAAAGATTGAAAACTTTACAACGAAAATTTTCTAAAAAATTAATAAGTACAGTGAAACCCGGATAAGTGCAACCCGGATAAGTGCACATGTTTTGCAAACCCCGTGTGCAACTCTTCTATACAATTGTACCCGGATAAGTGCACAATGGCGCGACCCCACCGAAATGTCACTCAAAAATAAGCGCACACGATGTATAGTGCATCAAAACAATGCCTATGTTAATCAAAACTCCTCTCAACCCCGTTTATCTTGAAGCTGTGTATAGTGGCAAGAAATATTTTGTATACAATTTCCGCTTTAACATGGACGCTTTTCATGTGAATAAGGACATTTTCTAGTCAGATATATAAGAAAAATGTCCTTTTTGCTTAGAAAAACGTTCTCTTTGCGTCGGAAAGTGTTCCTATGAAGCGGAAATGCTTTGCAACTAATCAAATGGGCTTATTTCAAGGATTTGAGCAAAAATCGGGTCAGGAACTATGCACTTAGGCAAAACCCGGATAACTGCACAACCTGGATAAGTGCACAAAATATTCTTGCCGGGGTCGATGTGCACTTATCCGGATTTCACTGTATCCGCTCAATACTCGGTCATGTCGGTCCCTGTTTCAACACGATCGGGTAACCGTAGGCAAGAAGTATGTATGGAAGAGAATCTTTCTTAGCTTGAAGAGTCGTCAAGTGCGCAGATTCTTAGAACTTAATCGTTCCTTTCCCCTTATAATGCTGTTCAAAGAACAAACTGCTCCCTATTCTGCATGACTTACTAATTTCGTGACAATAGCAAGAGTATAAATTTTAAAACATTGTGAATAAAAGCTTTTTTTAGTTTTCATTGATGAATGAGCCTCGAGCTACTTTCAAGTTTTCACTTCCTACATGATTAGTATTGGCTGTGGTTCATAAGATAATTGAGCATCAATTGTCTGATTGAAAATTAAACTGACATCTGAAAAACCACCTGAACCTGACTACAACTGCTTTATGCGCGCGTTCCAATCGCGCGCGATGACTACTTTGACTGTTGAGCCTCCGCCTTTAGTCAACAAACGAACGCACGAACAAACGCACGAACGCACGAGACCGTGGACTACAATGCCGTAGCCTTCTTCCTTCTTATCTGGGCGTCGTCCTTCTATCTGTTCGTCACAGCGCTTTTTACTCTTCGAGAGCATCCATACAGCAGCATGTCACCGAACGCTGGTCGGCAACTGCAGCACGTGATGAGAATGGAGAAACAGCATGAGCGCGATAAAGATAAGGTCGTTCTGACGACGCAACCAATCGCACCCCTTATCTCTCCTCATTGATCAAGGAACATATTTTATGCTTATAAAGTCTGTTTATTTATAGGTGGTTTTTCAGCGTCAAGAGCAGCGTAACGTATGAACGTTGGAAACGAGGACAAAACACTTTAATATAGCGCAACCCGCAAACATAGCCTGTCACTCTCCTAAATGGGCTGCCAGTTAACCTCTAGGTCTTGATAATGGTGGAAAATAGTTCTTCTTGCAAGCAAGTGCTGGTCGCTATTGTATCACTTAATTGGTAGAGGACAAGACTTTTACCGATGGTCAAAGAGGTGTGCAATTTCCGGTAAGTGTAGGATAGAATTCTAGGGGCAAGCATTTATTTCTGCTGCAACACACGATAAGCACGCTTCATTATACTAATACATTCTACACACTACTAATTTCACACATAACTACATTCTAACAGACTAGAGCCCCGCTTGTAGTAGCACGGGAAAACAGTTTAAAGGCACGTAAACAGTTTGGCGCCGTTCGCGAACAAAGCATAGACGATCAGTAACCGGTGGCGTATATCAAACTTTGCTCTCCGTTGCATTCTCTTGAGTGTAGGCATCAGATTACGGATGCCGCAAAGTGATTTATTAGGAGTAGTTTCTCCAAGGCCACTCTTCCCAGGCCGCATTCAGTAGGCCTCATTCACTAGGCTGGTTTTACAACACCGCTGTTCTAAGGTCGCTTTCACTAAGCTAGTGTTCCAAGGCCGTAAGGTATGCCGTGACTCCATAAAAGAGTATACGCACAAGGCTCGGAGTCGGTTAACAGTCACTTGTATTACGTTGATGTAGTTGTGAATAAACAAGACAGCACCCGCTCTCACACACCTACATTGAGCTTGGTAAAGATAGAACATAATAAATTTGTCGCTCGCTTCTGTTTTTAAATTACACACTAAGAAAAGATTAATGCTTATAATAGTGAAAATACAAGATGGCTCATAAAATAGCTGTTATGCCGCATTTTTCAGGTAGCGGATAGCCGCTGCATTCTTGTTTAAAATAGAAAACTGCTCTCTCAGTCCTACGCATTTTAGTAATCTTGCCTCTAGAGGTGTGAAGAGGCGATCAGAATTTTTCGTTCCGTAGGCTTCTTCTTAAAGAGAAAAATTCCACTTGCTCTAACCCCTCTACAAAAATTACTGCATTGGGGAAAGTTTTTGAGCGTACCACGATAAATACAGAGAGATTAAGAGCACATTTTTGTTCCCCCTGTCATTATTGGACGTAAATTTAGGGTGATTAATTTCTATGCCAAAAAATTCTCAGAGGGCGGGGAACTTAAAAAATTAATACATACATATATCTGTTTGGTCTATGCAAAATTATTCAAAATCAAAAATCGGGAAATTATTTGGACCCACCCTGTATATTCTCCACATGTCAGAGCGAATCGCATTATCGGAGATTTTTTTGACGTCGATCTTTTTGATGCTCTCTCTTTTGAAGAAATGTTTATAATATCTTTGTGGGCCGTGTATCTACTGCGAAGTAGTTGAATGATGAATGATAAAATGCTACTGAATTACCGAGCGCAATCAAGCAAGTACCATTTGTGGGCGAATATGGGAGAGTATAGAAGATACGCAAGAAGTGACGATTAAACTTTGTACAAAATGAACCCAATCACAGCAAGAAAACGAATAGATTAAGTAACAAACAAATCCCAATAAAAGAATCTTTCCACGTATGGCGGAAATCGCCCTTCTGACCTTGGGCCAGATACTCCTAGAAGCCTAAGCCTAAGACCAGTAGAGCGCAATTCCACGTAAACAGTTTTCTTCTGTTGGGTCGTTAACAATACAAAACGTACAGAGTGATGCGCATGGCAAAACGTCCACAGAAGCTCCAAATGCACCACAACTGCAGTACAGTTAAAAACTCCGTTACTATCTGGTAATAAACATTGCAACAGGTATAATCACTTTGAAGGTGCTCGACAGTTGAAGAAGAGGTGGCTTGTGAAGAAGATAAGTACTTGCATTGCGAAAGAGAACGAAATACAAGCGCCTAACACCAGTACTATAAAGTTACAAGGTCTTTCGTCCTAATTCATCATAATTTGTTCATTTTTCGTACAATTTCGTCATCTTTTCATTGAATTAGAACGCTACTTTGACGAAGATGGGTGAAAGATTGACGATGTTGAATACTACGGTAGCGATTTTGAATGTAAATGTGACGATTTTGAATGCGCAAATATGACGAATTATGACGAAAGACCCTGTAACATCTCCGTGGACGCCTGATTAGCGTGAGAAGCCAAATTTTCCACAGTGATATACGGTAGATGCGTTAGGCGCTTGTGAACGAAGAAATACGATTCGGAGGGCAAAGGTGGTTTGGCGATTAGCAGGCGAGTCGCTTGACGTCCCACAGCATGAGGACGCGGTCGTTACCGACGGTCAACAGGCGACCCTTGGTTTCATCCAGCGACATGCACACGATGCTCTGTCGCAAGTCAATGGCCAAAGCCAATGGAGTCATGCTGCAATCGTTCCCGTTTAACATGCGTTAATTACTGATCAATCTGTACTATTTTCACACTATACTGAACGTTTTACAAATGAAATTGGGCAGTTTTTTTAATTTGTTTCAGAACACACAGTTTGATTTGTAGGATGTATCATTTACAACGGAAATAGTTTATTCGCAATATGAATTTACTTAGACTGTTTATTGTGGACTGCGTTTTATCGTTATTTAACGGCAAGGTGCGCTAATCAATAGAAAGACTGCGATTACGATATAAAAAAACCAGAAAACTTCGAGAAATGAAGACTCACTCAAAACGGTCAGAATCGGCCTGCATGTCGCGATGGCAGCCGTCGCAAATGCGGACAGGCAACTCGTAGCCCATGGGCGGGTACTTGGTCAGATGACTGCAGCAAGAGGCACACACCGCCTGACCACACATGCGGCAATGATGCTGTCGAAGGCCGACAACCTGCAAAATCAACTTTTAATAAAGATCATTCAGCAATGCTCAATTCGGAGTAGACATGGGTATTGCGGTATACATAATCCCGAAGTTGGTTCATATCTCCTACTCTATGCGAGATTGTGGTAGATCGCGCCAATCTAGCCATGATCCGCTCTCCCCCTCAAAGTACAAACGCGCTTGTACAAACACATCCTCTCCAAAGCCCAAATGATCCCAATGTTGCAACCAGTCCTACCTTCTTGTCCCACATGGCACGAAGGTTCCAGAAGAAAGGCGACTCGCAGCGCTGGCAGGCGTCGCTCGACTGCCACGCCGGCGTCTCCAGGCGGTGCGCCGCCATATCCCAGCACATCAATGACCCGCTTTCGTCCGCAGAAAACAGACGCTTCTTTCCCAAAATGTACGCCAAGCAAGAAAGCTTGGTCTTATGCCCGCTGAAAAAATGTATATTGTTGCAATAGATTTCATATAAAGTATTTTATTGCTCTTTGACATTCTATTTTAAAGATCGATTGATAGTGAAGAAAGATTATATAAAGATTAGGTAATAATTCTATGCTAATGTGCTGACTATCACTAAGATCGGCATTAATGAGACCGCATCCGTCAAAAGAGCTCACCTTATATTGCGTCTCGGTATTATTTTTGTGGTTATAACGGGCAAACAATCGAAAATGTTACAGTGCGCATACGATCCGATACTCATTAAACTTATAATAAAAGCGCAATAGAGGGATGAATCCTAAATTCAAAGGAAAGAGAGCCTTACTTTAGCTCAAAGGCTTGTCCTCGACGTCCTCCAATGTCCCACATGATCACCAGGTTGTCGTTACTGCCCGAGAACAACAACTGTCGCTGATGGTCCCAGGCGAGGCTGCGAATGGAGCCTGAAAGGTCATAAAATAGAAGTCAAGCACGAGTCACAGCAGCTGACTGAATAAAATGTCAATTGGTTATTCTGTGCAAATCTTCATTGAATTCGTCGTGAAATGTGCAAGTACGAAAAGATATATCATTACTGCTATTCCCTCAGATTTTTCAGTATTTTTTGTTTAAAGAAGTGCAAATTGTCACACATGCAAGATTTCCAAGGTGGGAGATTACGTTTTTTATTTTGATCGACTTTTTTGTTCAATTCCTGACATGATGGTGAACAATTCACCGGCTAAAGCGATTATCCGCAAGCGTACAAGACGAACCTTCATTGCATCCATCGAAAATTGCGCGCAAATGAAAAATATTGAATTAGTGCTATTTCGTAAGATTTTTTGGTAATCATTAATGAGGAAGTGCATGCTGCCACATATGCAAGATCCCCAGGGTGGGCGGGATTACGTTTCCTATTTAAATGTGATCGCGTTTTTCTGTTCAACTCTTGGCCGGTGAACAATTCACCGGCTTAAGAGATTATCCGCAAGCGTACGAGACGAACCTGTATGCGCGCTGAGTTTGGAAACCAGTTGAGCATTGTCACCGAGAATGTGAATGACGAGAACGTTGCCCGAATAATCGCCGACGAACGCGTATTTGGTCGCCGAGTCCAGCTCGAGCGCCGTGCACCACGCCTCGCACAAGTAACTCCCTGAAAGCACGCGACACTACTTAAATTGTCCCATAAATAACTGCATTTTCCGAACGTCAACTTTGACGAATTTTTCCCGCGTTTGCAGATCCTTTTTCTCGCTTTTAATGAAGAAGCATGATATGTGATAACATGTTTGAGAATCTTTAAAATCGGGGGAAATTATCTACAAAGGAGTAGGAAATTCATCAAAGCGCACCACACCTCGCACAAGTAACTCCCTGAAAGCACGCGACACTACTTAAATGACGCGATATCGCTCGTTTCATCAAATCGATTGAAAGAATCACGAGGGAATAATTGGGCACACAAATTCAAGAAACGCGTAAATCGCAATATATTGCTGCATTTATCGATCACCGTAGGGAATGATTGAAATACGCTATGCCCTGTAGAACTGATAGACATAGCAGTGCAAATATTTTTTATAACGTTTGTCCCGCAATTCGCAGGGTCCGCTTTTTGCTGGTGGGTATGAACCCGCTATATGGATGCGACAGTAGAATATCCGGTAGGCCGTCGCAAGGCATAGCAGCGCAATTATGTCAATAGCTTGTTAGTTACTAATACCGATGTTGTTGAGATAAAAAAATTATGATTGCATACAGTTTTCACAATGAAAGTTAAAAATGCGTTTAAGCGTTTAAGAAAACGAGAATGACAACAAGCAACAATAGAGGAATGCGCAAAAGTCGCACCCATTCGGTTGCCGGTCTCGGAGCAGTGCCAAACGAGGGCTTTGTCTTTGCCGCAGCTGAAGACGAGCTCGCACTGCAGCGAGAAACGCACGCAGCTGATGCCGTTCATGTGCGCTATCATCTGTCGCGTCTCCTTCAAACTGTTGAAGTCTTCGGCAATCGTGAACTCGTAAACAGTCCCGTTCGACAGACCCACAAACAATCTGCAAAAAGTTCTATTATCTCTTTTTTTTAATAATCGCATTGGTTCAAAGAGTAAGGATTCAAGTGTGAACGGCAGTTCTGCGGCATTTTTGAAGTTTTGTCGAGACATGAGAGAATAAGCAGCAAATATTCGTTGCGGTTTTAATGCAAAAATGATAAATTATAGCTCAAGCGCACAAGGGGAGTCGTTTAAGATGTCTTGTTCCACCCGTGGCGCTAAAAATATGCGGTTATGATGTACACTAAAGCCTCGTTTACAATGCACCGGAAAAGTTGTATTGAACTTGAATTTTGTCGAGCTGCAGGTGTTCTGTTAACTGGCACATAAAGGGTAACTCACATCAGCTCTAGCTGAAAGAAATGTATATTATATTATCTTCAGCTATGATAACCTGGCTGCGAATTTGTTTATATCGAAATTAACTAATCGCTAAGCAGTTTTCCATTAATAGCGGAAAACAATTTACAGTACATTCCTTTCGGCTAGAGGGGACGTAATATATCCTTTAAAATTAAGTAAATGATTGAAAACGTGTACGTATATGCAAATCATCTGCCAGGAAGAGTTCAAAGAAGAACCCAAAGAAAAAGCAAAATACTACTCGATCTGTCCACTGACCTGGCCGTGGGCTCGTTGTAGTCGAGTGCGATGGCCGCGGCGGGCAGGAATTGACAAATGCTCGGCCAGTACTGACCAGAGTCGCGCTTCAGGTACACGCGCACGCTTCGGTCGTCCGACACCGTGATCATGCCATCCTCACGACTCAGCAACACCGCCGCGTTCACACGCGCCGGCTGAGGCTCCAGCTTCGTCAACAACGTTGGACGGTCAGTGTCCGTCAACGTCCCCTGATGCGAAGACGCCGCGCTCGACGACGGACGAGTGTTAATCGTCGCCGCCATTGTCTTGATCTTTCTTCTACTGTAACTGAAATCAACGAATATCTTTATTTACGAATTAATTGGTGAATTAGCGAATAATTAACATTCCTGTAGAACAGGGTTCCAAAATCACTCAGCGCAATGGTTTATTATACATTCACGTTCATCCGCATCGTAACGGATGATTCTGGAGCCCTGTTCTACAAGAGTGTCTTCCCGATCGCTCACCTTTAGAACGTTGCGCGTGCTGCGACCTTAGTCAACTGCTACTGGGAATTACGTTTAGTAGACCGTATGTAAGTGAGGTCCTACGACCTGCGTAAGCATATGAGTCACCGGTACACTCGAAGATGAAGTTCTTGCGGTTATGTTTGCAACGGCGCAGCAACACTCGCCGATAAATACGTCGACTTGCCTCGCGCGATGCGACACAAGAAAGAAATCATCAGAGTTGGGTCCTAGTTGAGTGTCGTTTCTACAGCACGTGCAAACACTGAGAAACTGGTACGATATTTCCTTGGGAATCAGGAAAGTTACAACGTTGAGTAGTTGGCATCAACGTTTATTTACAATGTTTTTTCTTATATTTACTGCGATTTTGGACGATAAGACAATGGCGGGCTGCGGGCGATTACTTCAGTTCCCGAGCGCTCAACCTTAGGATCCAAACTCGTTGTTTAAAATTTTTTAGACATACTAGTACGATGCGAATATTGATCCGATAATCACTGTTGTTGTCGTTGTTTTGTTGTTTACGAACTCGTGGCGTGCGCATATGTTGTTATTCTCAGAATAATGAGATCGATAATCATCACTCAGCGGTCTGTTGATCACAAAATAGTTTTCTTTCATGTTCAACAGAGTTCGCTCCGCGATATCGTTGTTGATACATTTATTTCTCCTGTTCACGAAGATCTATCAGTACTGTTGAAGCCCACTATTCCCGATTTTATTACTGTGAAGCGAGCTTATGATGAATTAGTATTATTTATCTAGAACTTATGTTTAAACTATTTCAGTTATTTTATACTCCATCAGCGCCACCGATCGCTGGAAACGTGAACAATGGCGTCAACTTCGCTGCAAGACTTTGTGAAAGAACAGAAAACAAAGACCCACTCTCCAAGCGTTCAATCGCTAGCATCATTCCAGAGCGGCTTTACGGATTTTCGGTCGAAACTGTCGTCGAGTCTGAGCAGCTTCGAGTTGCCGTTGATCGGTCGGTCGAAGAATGATGTGGCCGTCGATTTTGAGACGAGCAGCACCAATGGTCAATTACCCGCAAGTCAAAATCGAAAGAACGCTCAGTCGGGGTGGATGGGCGGACTCTTGACCAGCGACGACGCATTCGGCTTGACCAGAACGCAGCGCGTACTAGGCTTCTTTATGTGCTTGCTCTCAGGAGTATTCTGCTTCGGACTGGTAAGTTGGATGAGTGCCTAATACCAGATCAAAATATTTTACCTCTGTCATATATACTATTTTCACTTCAAGAAGGACGCTTTTATTATCGATTTGAATAGAAATTTTCCTCTTTGATCTGGAAAGCATCCCCTTTAAATTGAAAAGTGTCTTTATTAAAGCGGAAATAGTATAGCACGCTATAAATTTGAACGTTTTGCGTTAATCAGACGTCTCTATTTGTGGAAAGTCTCTAGGTATGTTAAATATTTTGTTCTGGTGTTAATTGCTTATTTAAGTTTGTCGTTTATTAAATGTACCATGACATGATCGTGCTTCAGGCAACGCTATTCTTGCCCGTCGTTGTACTACAAGCGCGCAAGTTCGCCGCCCTAAACACTCTCGGCTCTTGCTTTTTGATCTTCAGGTAAAAGAATGCAGCTTGTAAAGTACATATCACAAAGGATATTTTGCAGCTTTGCGTTGCTGTGGGGACCGAGGAGCTACATTGCCCATCTGTTTTCGAGTCCGCGCATACCTGTAACGGCCTCCTATTTCGTGTCGGTGCTCGGGACATTGTACTGCGCCTTGTGGGTGAGTAATTTAGACGATATTTATCGGTTAGCAGTAGCTGTGGTATCGGTACAGCATAAGAAACTATTAATATTAGCAATCAATCAGTAGTAGCATTATGTAATGAAACTATCAATGTTGGACTGTTAGGTGCTCACACCTCCTAAGCCGAAATCGGGTATAATCTTAGACTGGAATGATTAGCCTGAAATTGGACCATTGAACGGAGACAGCGATCAGAGTTGTTTTTGGACGTATGCAAATGCTGATGCTGAGTAGCGCTACAGGACCCTTTAAAGATAAATCTCATCGTTATCTTTATCGATTGGAAGTTGCGTAATGCAAAGCTTTGCCTTGAAGCCATAATAGTTATCTTCTATGTGAGATCGAGCTTGAAACAAGTACAATTAAAAAGTTAATTTTTACAGCAAAGATGATGGAGCTATTATTACAGCACAAATTTTACTGCGGCGCCAATTTTAGGGCTGCTAAAATCAGCTCGGAATCGTAAATTACTCCGCGTGGCACAGCCTTGTAGCATTCAGGGGCAGCCTCGATCCAAGATCGTTTAGTTAATGATTTATTCATGACCACATTCCGAAAACTATTCTTTATTCTTAATCGGCTCTGAATGACTGCATTATACGCCGTCTACAACCCAAGCCGAAAAATAGCGTTACGAACAAAGCCCATTACAATAAGATCGATGCCGTGCCCAATCTAGATAGAATACCCTTTGAAATTGCACGGCGTCTGAAGCTCTAGTTTTTTCGCACGTTTCACACCCTTGCCTTTCATTTTTCATTATCGTGGTATTTAACAGCCTGCCTCACGCTCCGGCCTTTTTTTGCGATTCTCGACCGATTTAGCAACTCTATAATTGCTGCCGTAGTAGAGTTAGCTCCACAAATGCACGTTCGCTCAATCTTTTTGCCGCAAAAAATGAATGATAAGTTATTGATCGCGAAATCAATTCCAACAAGGAAATGACGTGAAAACAAACCACGCTGGCTACTTGACAAGCTTTTTTGCATTTCTCAACTTCTCCAATTGATAGAAATCGACGAAAACAATGAAATCTATAGGGAGAAAACGCCCACTCAACTCATTTGTTCATCAGCACTTGCGCACGACAAAAATTTAGTTCCAACAGCTGATCGGCTCAACGTTACTGACCGTCAACTGATTATGCGTCATATTGTCTGATTTGCGACGGGAAGGGGGAAGCTGTTCTCGTATGCTCGTCAACACTGAACGGGCAGAAACGAGTGGTATGCGGATGAGACGGTGGTGGGGCACGCAAAGGGCGCACAACTTGAGCGATGACGTCACCGGTGCCTAGAGTGCCATCAGTGCCATCAGTGGGGAGTGTCAGTGGAATGCTTGAGTGGAGCCGACGTTGTTCCCGCATTCGTCATTGTCCTCAGGTTAACAGGTAGAGCGGTGCATCTAGCGGAACCCAGGCGCTTTTTCCCCTCGCCGTGCTCGCTGTGAGAAACTTTCCGAGAATGCGCCAGTCTAATACCGCCGACGGTGGATTGATTCATTGTTCCACTCCGGCCTCCCCCCTCCCAGACTACTACCGGCTGGTGTTGCATTAGCACTATTTTTACCGAATTTCGTTCATGTTACAGAGTATTCGTGCTAATTTAGCATCCAAGTTTACTTGTATTGAATGGCTGTTTACTATTGGAATCTAAGGGAATTAAAAAGTGTTAGGTCGTTCCATAAAATTTGTCGTTTTTCGAACATTTTGAATTAGGGTAGCTCAGTAGAAAGTGATCGATGTGGGCTAATTTTTTTCCATTTTGTAACTCATCTTTTTGGCTGCAGAATGAAAAAAATTAGCCCACAGCGATCACTTTCCACTGAGCTACACTAATTCGAAAATTTCGAAAAACGACAGAATATATGAAACGACCTTATATTACTTTTAGGAAAGAGTATTTTCTTTCTTAAAACAGACCATTTCATGATTCCCCATTAATAATAATTAAAAACTAGATTAGTACTAAAAACTAAGCCGGATGAAGTAGTATTCTTGCAACAAAGCTACTCACGCGAAGTTCATAAATAGTAGTCGTAATATGGATTTATCTGGCATAGCAACAAAACACAACACGTTTACAGAGTCACAGTTTGGGCTTGCTTCGACCACGCTTTCATAACTTGTCGGCACATTCGTCGCCTTTGTACAACATATGTGAATTAACCGGGGGGAGCAATTGAACGCACATTAAAAGCAATCGCAGCGCAGTACCACCGGAGTGAGAAAAAACAGAGCAATAATTGACCAGCAATGGAGCGCAGTTCACCGGGAATATATTCCGACTGCGAGAGCGCAGTCGCCCTCACGCGGCCTTTTATTTTGATTCGTCACCATTGCATCATCATTATTCGTCACTCTGCGTTCAATTGCGTCGCGTTTCCATGACGCGCAAGGGGGAATTGATTCTCCTTTGCGGAACTAAAGTATTTAGTTACTATAAATGAACTTGATTGAAATGTTTGTGGAAACGTGACGTCATTGAATGCAAAAGTGACAAATCTTTAGGGGAAATAAATTTGTTGAGGGAGTAAAAATTCGAGGAGATTCGAATTTCGGGATTCCCCGAACCGAACTCTACGAACTCTGCTGCAAGAGCGACGAATAATCGTAAAAGACCCGTAAAGGTTACGAGAAGCCGTTCACTTTTATGTTGTCATCATTTTGACGAACTCTTCGTAGTCGATCTGACCGTCACCGTCAATATCAACTTCGGCGATGATTTCGTCGACTTCTGCGTCGCTAAACTGTTCGCCCATGTGGGTCATAAAGTAGCGGAACTCGTCGGCGGTGATGTAGCCGTTGCCGTCTCTGTCGAAGACTCGGAACGCCTCTCGGATCATCTCACTATCATTCTCCTATAGAAAAAGTGTTTATTTAATTGATAGTTTAGAATGGTGGTAGTTCCACTGAGATTTAGTGAGATTCGTTTATACCAGTAGTTATATGATTAATCAAAATTTCCGGTATAAACAAAACTAAAATAAATGAATTATAATTATAATTACCTTGTTCATTCTTTTCATCATCTGACAGAACTCGGGAAAGTCGATCGTGCCTGAGCCGTCAATGTCCACTTCGTTGACCATGTCGAGCAGCTCCTGCTCCGTGGGGTTTTGTCCGAGAGAGCGCATTGCCACTCCCAACTCTTTACTCGAGATCGATCCATTGCCGTCCTGGAAGCATTTTGATCGGATGCTGATTGTGACTATATGAGAGCTGCGCTCGGTACGCCGATAGTTATGCAGGAGAATAATGATTTTTCGGAATTGCTAATGTCAGATATAATGGCGGCATCGAATTTCGATATACCGACATTGATTACATAACTGGCGTACCGACGCATCTATGTGCGACTATTGAACAGCGATTGCTAAGACGATAGCGGATATTGCTTGTGCAAGTGTGGGTGGTGGTGGAGTGATGGCGTTTACTGATATCCTACTGGTGGTGCACTTAGGAGGTTGGTATTGCCAGGTTCGATCGGAGGAGAGGTCCTACGTGTTTATGTTTGAAAACTTACGGGTCGACGAAATTCGTAAACGCAACAACACACTTTTACGCCCGTCCGTGGAGGCTGCGATTATTGAATTAGGATGAGTCGATATAGTTGCATTTCATTTTGTCAGCCGCCTACTCGCTTGATAGCTATGGGAGCGTGCCAACGCGAGACTGCACGTTCAGCCTCCCTGGGGAAGGGGAATGAAAATCAAGGCGGCGACGATTGTTGATTGACGAGCGCGGGTGGCTGCGGGCACCCGAGGGAAGGCGATATGTTTTGTTGTTCGCAGCAAAGCAATCGAATCTCTTCGAGTTTTGTTTATGCTTACCTTGTCGAAGAGACGGAAGGCTTCGCGGTACTCGACGAGTTCCTCTTCTGTAATACCTTCGAGGCCGTCGCTGCTCTGCTGCTTCCAGCGGTTAAACATACTCGCCTTCCTATTGTTCGCCATGACTGTTGATAGACAGTCGTTGAGGACAGTTGTCGAGCAGAGTCGACTACGGGCCTAGCCCGACGCAGAATGCACGGGCGCAAGTAGGGCCTCTCCTCGTCGATGCGAAGGAAATATTGGACGGATTTATTCGGCCACGACGACGACTCAATGAGGGCTTCTTTGCGAAGGCGGCGCAGACATTAGGCTTCGCAGGTCTTTCTGTCGGTCTTTTGGCGGGCGTCGCTTGCCCCGGGCGTGCCCTCGGGTCCTTCGAAGTCGACTCGGTATGGGAGAGTGGTAATGGCCGACGCGCCCGGCGGCACGTTCGACGGCGGCGGTGCGTTTCGAGCACAAGCAGCAGCGGCAATCAGCGTGCCGGTTGAAGCAGGTGGCGAGCGGTGGGCGGTGGCCCAATGATTTGACGAGCT
>NIUQ01001746.1:0-27389 GCA_002796945.1 Plectus sambesii
ACTGAATGCGCCCGGTCCCGAGCACGCTGTTCCTCCTCAAGCCAAGCTTTTTTCATATGGTTCTCACGCTTTCCACTCGTGCGACGCGCATTGTCGTTATGACCTGCCCGGAAGTGCTGTATTCTGTCAGCTCATATTGCCTTGCTAAGTGAGACACCTTGCTGCCTTGCTAAGTAGGTGTGCTTTCACAAAGATCGGCGCCCGACGGGGGTCTGCGATGAGACGCAAACCCAAAATACCATTCTGTCTAGGGCAATTTTAGAGAATTCATAGGGTGCGCTTGCTCGTGAGGCGGAACACTTGGAGAATTTGCGCAATCGGAATGATATTTTGGATCTGCATTTGCATTTTTCAGGAGTAGTTCTGGTCCGTCAGTTTTACTTCTACTCGTTTCTATTTTTAGTAACTCAGGCTCTTTAAACTATCTCATTCGTCCAAGAACTGCATCTTCCAAAGAAAGTCTGAACTTATCAAATGTTTTGCATAGGATGCTATTGTTTCTAAGTATAAAGCATCATGCTTAGTCTTTTTCGTGGTAGTCGACATATCGTCACAAGATTCTGTCCCCCTTGGACGGGAGTGAGTATGATGGTAGGGTAGCAACGCTGCCAAATGAATCACGATTCCCCAGAATGACGGAATCATAGCTCTTGTTGAGACGATGAAGCAGCTATCTAAGCCAAGCAGGGCTAGACCCAAAAAAACTATGCCCGTGAAGAGTCGTTTAACGTCATGCGAAGATAATTTTAGACATAGATACCGGTAGTCAAGTAGGGCGCTCTTCAAAGGGTTCGAAAGGGCGAACTAGGGCGCATTGTTGGAGTGACGCTTTCCTGGACAGCGAACCATCCTTTCACACCTCTTGGCCGGTTCTTTGGTCTTTGCTTGCACGCGCTTCACCGGTCACTCTTGGCGCGCGGACTTTCGAGCACTGATGCTCGACTTGTTCGTAGCGTGCATTGGTGCGCTGCGCGGTGCCATTCGGCGTGGAGCGTGACCGAAGACAAGCAGGCGGGCGCCGGCGCGGTTGGCGAAAAAGTTGCGCGTCGGCGGGGACAAACGCGGACGGACGGAAGAAACACGCAGCGGCCCGTCGGTCGGTTCTTGCAGACATGCGCCGCTACTTTTTGCGGTCGCTCAGCTTCGGCGTCGGCTTAGCACTCCCCATGGGCGCGCAGCCGCTTACGTAGTACCGCCCCGAGCACTGGATCAGTTCAACCGCATGCATCCCGCCCAGGGCAATGTTCCATCGCGCCCATCCTACTCCGTCGCCCTCTCAGTAACAATTGCGCTCACCGTCAAAAGGCCGCCGAAAAAGTCATTGTCGTTGCAGGCTTTGCGCTACACGCGACTCCGCTTTGAACTGCCAGCTTCGCTCTGCGCGCACCAGAACGTCGGAGTGCCCGCAGGTGGGCAAGGGCTTTGTGTCTGATGGGGTTTGGGCGGGCGAGCGGAAGGGGGCAATGGCTGTTAGTGCAATAAACACCGAGACAGCCAGACGCCTCAGATATCTATTATCTTATGTTCTGCAAGTTTTATCGTACCTCTCAAGTCTGCTACGCCCCCTTTGCATGTCATACTTGACTTGCTGCTGCTGCATAATAAAGTCAATACCATTTCCCATTTTGCTGCGCACTAGCATTGGAGTCGTTTGCATTATACGGCCATGGCCAGAGAACGACCGCAAAGAAATTCACGCATGCTTTGCCTTTTTCGCTCCTTCGACCCGCCTACCGACCGACGACATCTACGTTTTGCGCGTACTAGTGGGTTAATAGTGAAGCATGAATATACTAAGCGCTTTGGCACCAAATATCTGCTACAGTGTGCATTGGTCATTGAGTTGCAATAGCAATAATGCAACCAAGTTTTTTGATTTTCATGCGTTTATGTTTTGGTGGCGAATCGATTATAACCACAATTAGTTGCTCGATTATTGAATACCATGAGAGAGACTTGTTTATTGCTCATTATTTCCTCCTTCTCCTCTCTCTTAATATCGATGTAATTTCATGTACAGCCAGTTGAACAGCAGTGAGTTATTCACAAGTTGCACCCTTTCGCAATTTGCTGATACGTCAAGTGTCAGTGTCGACGACTGTTTTGTGGCAAATGTACATTGTGCTTATTACAGCATTTGTCATTTTGATCAACTTTAGCGATGAGTACGACTAATTGAATGCGTTTCGATTATACACCAATAATTAAGCGAACAAACGTATTTTCTAAATTTATTCGCTTGGAAACGAGTGTATCGTACTAACAGTGACCGTGCATAGGAAGAAGAGAGCGGCAAATGCTTAAAGGCGGAGTGATTGCGCAAGCAAAAGCGTGCGGCAACATGCAGCGAGAGGCGAGAACGTTGCCGCCGCGGCCATATGTTCGCTGGCGCGCTATGCAAAATACCACGCCTTTTATCACGCATTCAATTCGCATTGAAGACGCAAGCTGTGCATGTTGGCAAGCTCAAACACGCAGTCTCTCGCGCCCGCCAACGCCTGCACCTATAGACACATCTACGCAAGCACGCTTTAAGGCAAAGCTCGCACCTGGCTAAAACCAGTTTCGTTTGCTCGCCAACTACAGCGCCATGGCCTCTTCATCGTCGGCCAAGGCCAAGACCGACTACGACGAGAACGAAATCATCGCGCTAAAGACATTTGACGAAGAACCCCCTATCAGCGACTTTGGTGCAGAGGAGCAGAAACGGGTACGAAGTTGTTCATTACACGTAGTATTTTGATGTTTAAGACATGTAAAAAGGGCAATGGAAAGAATAAAAGCTAATATTTCTAGATCACGCGTCACTATTTTAATGCTTTATGTAAAACAATTTGAAATCGAGCACTTTAGCTCTCAACGCGATATTGATAAATTCATAGTGGGAATAGGTGGATAGTTTAAACGTTTGACGTAGCTATCCTAAAATCAGTATCAGTCGTCATAGTGTGCAACAAATGTTAAATACTGTACTTCCTTTCAGAAGCAAAAAATTATCATATTCTTCGCCCTGGGCATCTTCGGGCTGACTTTCCTTTTGGCAATCATCGCCTTTACAGTTACTTGCATTTTGGGCAGATGCATTTAAGGACTCACGATTTCAACTCAGCTGGCAAGTGACAACTGTGATCTCATTATTTTCCGGCGACCAGAAAAATTATTGCCCCTTATTTCACTTACTCAGTTGTACTCTGAATGTATTAGCCGATATTCATTAAACGTGTATACTTTACTATGAGCAATATTTGTTGTACAGTCGTAATTTTCCAATCTGTAATCAAAAAGTTTAGTTTTGATCTTGCGGCAAAATGATTCATACGCAATACTCGACTTTATCACGCAATTGCAGCATACAATCAATGATTTTATCTCTACGTGCAATGGGTGGCGCAATGTGCTTGGTATTTCGAGATAAACCTATACGCAGACGCCATCTGTTGTTTGGAACTGTCGACATTGAAATTGGATAATGGGGTCTTTGCTTGCTAGGGGTAAAGAATATCTAGGCAATGCTGGCGATTCTATTCTGTCTTGAAATAATTCTCAATTCCAATTATCGTAGCTCTTTTTCGAATGCGATATATGTGTATGACCGGCGGAGGAGGCGATTATTGTCAACATTAACAACGATATGCTCAATCTTTGTGAGATGTTCGCAAGTTTTCATGATAGTAGAAGAGTGCATTTGCCAGAAAGACGAATTAGTCATTGTGTCAACATAAGTGACGAGTGCATGTTCGTACTTCGCACCGTTGCGCAACGCAAGAGAACGTCAGTGCCCCAACGACCGTTTATGATGAAGACGGCGCCGCCGCTGTTTGCTCAAAATATTCGCCAACCTGCCCAAGTATGAACTGCGAGTCACTTCGGATGAGCCGCGCGTTGCCCTAAAGCGGAACGTTTGCGATTGTTTGCTCCAACCGGCATTATCTCTCCGCTCGGCCTCTCCTATGGCGCGTCGCTTACTAGCTGACGCTGATAAGAACGGTTAATGTTCGCTGCTCTACTTGCGCAAACACCAGTCGAGGTCGTTAGAATGTCGCATGATCGCTAGTTGATCGGGACCTTACTGGTCGTCTCGGCTGGGGGAGTTGTCTTTCGGCCGTAGGATCAATGCTGATAGACTGTTAGAGGGCCATGTTACCTCGTATCAAAAGATGTTATGCGCGCAAATTTATACCACCGCACTATCAATTTGCGATATAAAGCTAAAACGAAGTACTAGTTATGGCAGTGCCGACTCCCGCGTGGAGTACTTCACGCAAAAACAGATAACTCCAATTGACATTACAACTCTGATACTATAATTTGAGGGCTACTGTGGATCACAACGGTGGAGGAAGAAAAAAATTACATATAATAAAAAATGTTTTCATTAGACTGCTGGTGAGCGTAGCATTTACTAGTGCACACTCATTTAGAAGATAATGCTAAAGTGCCATACCGAAACCATTTATTTTGGACTGCCCGCTCTCTCTAGCGCACTTCTTTGACAAATGTAGTGAGCGTTCATAGCGTGCCATCAAAACAACTGTTTGCCAGTTATAAAATTGATAAGTCTGATAAGCAGTCGAGCGGATTCAGCAGAAAAGAGTAATTCAGCCAAACTGCTTCAAACAATGGCGCATTGAGGAAATGCATCTGACGCCTCTGAACATTTTGTGCACTCTTCTTTTTAATTTCAATTCGCGAGCCACTGATCCGCTCATGTACAACATTAGGGGCAGTCGATCACGCGCCTCTCTCATAAAAAAGTCGCAATAGTATGCGAATTGGGGAATGACTTGATCAGAGCACTGCATAACTTTCGCGCCTCGTTATTATCTTTGATAACAATCTCCTTTTGGTTTTTATGCATTCAGTGATATGGTTTTCAGACTGCTCGAGTCTTCGCGTAGTTTTCGCGCCAATTTGTCTGCAGTATTTCATGCGCACAAGCAAAATATCTATCGAAGATAATGTCGCCAACGCCGTTTGCGCTAACTGCGAGCAGCGTAAAGCAGTTGGCTGTTGGAAATCAGAATAAACGTTGTGAAATAGAGAGTAAAGACATTAGCGGACTAGCAATGTTATCCTCAGCGCAAGGCAGTTGATCGTCGTTTTGGTGCAAAGGCTAAATTGTCAATGAAGTGTCAAATAAGAACTCATAGCTTACAAAAGAGAAAGTCAAATCGAACATAAATCTATATGAGCAAATATTTAGAGGAGGATGGGCTTGGAGCTGCAAAACCCGATGTGCTTGAATACAAAAGATTGGTGATATTCCTTCTTGAGATCTTTCCGTTTACGGCTGTTCTTTTATGACTTTCACATTGTCTTTTCTGTATGTTTGATATCAGGTTGAATTTTGATCCGAGATATTTTCGCGCGATTTCGATACGATGCTATTAAGCCTTTTGTGACAGTTGAATTTCGCGCGTGAATATTTCGTGTTGGGAGAAAATTCGATCATCCGCTGAATGATAGGAGAATTGATGAAATCGTGACTTCATCGACGAAAAGCAGCACCAAGCGGCAAAGATGTGTTAGCAATGGATCGGCATTATTGTGTGCATCAACTGAGATTGGCAAATCCTTTAAAACTTTAGTCACGCTAT
This sequence comes from Plectus sambesii, assembly GCA_002796945.1. Classification (NCBI taxonomy): domain Eukaryota; kingdom Metazoa; phylum Nematoda; class Chromadorea; order Plectida; family Plectidae; genus Plectus; species Plectus sambesii. Next base: position 5,598 of record NIUQ01001746.1, read on the forward strand.
AGACGAGCGAAGATGTCGAGTCGAAAAATTGTGATTGCTAACGACGCAGAGAAAGCAACGAGAGTTCACTTGGTGAGCCTACTTTTTGATGCATAGTTTCAGGAGCTGTGTTGGATTTTAGGTTCATCTGGTTACATATACAATTACTTTGCACTTTTGCAGACAGCGAATATTTCAGATCCTGTATCATTTTAGGGACGTGGAATAGTTCACAGTTGAAAATAGCGTAACTTCAAATACAAAATGACCTAAAATTACACTAATCTAATGTAGAATTTAAATTGATTGAGAAGCAAAGAGAACTGATTGTTCAAAAGGGGGTATGACCCATTCTCCCATCTATTGATTAATAAACCACTGCAATAAAACAAAAAGTGACCACTGCATCGCTTCAGATGTCCGAATCGGACTTGATGACAATGTCGGGTATCAACAAGCACTGGCCGACACCGCCGCACATTAACTTTGAAACGGCCGACTTTGGCGAAGACGGACAAGACTTCATTAGCCAATTTTATATTAACGTCAAAAGACCAGGGCTCATATACGGTACGTTAAGCGCCTGCCCTTGATTAATGCTTATTGATATTAATCATGCCTTCGGATATTACGTAAAAAGGGCATTTATAAGAGAAACTACGGTCACACGTTGTTCTCACGAATTTAGGTTGATACTAAGTGTTTATGAGAGGGCTGTCTGACGGAAAGTTTATCGTCATAGAAAAGGCTATGATTTGTTGGCGGCTTGCCATTGGTAACTAAGAACGGTTTACGGCACTTTCCTCACAGCTTGGGGTGGCAACAACTCCTTTTTAATTAATACAATAAAATATGTTTTTATGCTGGTAATTTTGGCCGGTCCCCCCAGGTACCGATATAAACAAACTTCACTGTATGTCAGTGCTCCATTCTCATCCAATCTGTACGCCTTTCAAAGCTTCAATCGGACACTATTTAGCTAATTACTTTATTGCATGATAAATTAGCTAACTATGAACATCTTATCACTTATTCGATGGTTTACAGATAACATCGGCAACACTATAGAACATGCGGCAGTCAGAGAGCAAAGGGGACAACCGGTAATAGCAGAAGAATCTCCCATCGATGACGAAGAGCCGACGACGACGACCAGTCGGCTCACGACGCCCCTTCGTCTTCGTCGCCGAGAGCTGTTGCCCGGTGAATTCGGCGGACCTATATTACTGCGAAAGCGCCACGCATATCGCCGATCGTTGACCGCTGATTATGACGAGCGCAAAAAGGTTGCTTTCTCATATTTTTCATTTGATTATGTTTAGTGCATTGCTTGTTTTATGTTTGAAATTTGTATTATATGTGCGCTTTATTATAACATTAGGCATATCGTCAGAATTTGTTCCATATTACGGTTAATTTTGTTATGGGTGCCCCTTGGTAGAATAGGTATTGGGTGGGTAGTCTACACATGTTCGCATGAGACTATCCGACTGCATTTCATTGATGCAAATGACGTTTATTTGCGATACAGGTGTGTATAACACTTTATACATATCCCTTTTAGGTGGTCATATGTAAAAAATGTGTATCATCCAAATAGTAACGAGCGTTGATGGGAAATTCTAGGAATTTTTGTATCTGATTGTGGCTCCTTATAACAGATTCACTTGAATTCTTATCCATTTTCCTCGAAGCAAATCTCAAGAATATATATCGCTTATAAGCACCCGTCCTATGCAAGCGGCTGTTTTACGAGGCTAGTGAATACAGTGGGCACGCGATATATTTTTTCCATTCAATGCTAATTTAAGCTTATCTCAGACTTTGGATTACGAAATGGCCATCCATCGCGGCGATTTGTTACCGACCTGGAGATCGAATGAAGAAGCAGAACTCATGACGCTCATGTGGCAAAAGGATCGGCGGGTAAATTAAAATAGAGATTTGCAACTAATTACTTGATTTAATGCGTTCGTAACTTTTATCATTTGCGTGCTTTTTGAAATTCAAATCATCGAACCCTTTTGAATTATAGAGAAGCATTTATTTCTAAAAAATCTGACTGTTTCGAGAAAGTGCGTGTCGTAAAGCGTGCTCCATAGCACTTGAGTGATAGAATATTCTAGAATGTTCCAAGCTGGTCTCTATGTAAATTAACTTATAAAGCATTAGGAAGTCTAGTCGATCTCTCATGATTGTCTGTCAATGCTCGTAAGTATCCTTCTGATAGAACCCCTGGACTTGAAATCCCATTGCATACTTTTTTCAAATAAGACTGTGACAGTCCGAAAGCAGCTCAGTGTTTGATTACAGCTGGCGGTTGAAGCCCGCGCCTTTTTCTGCGACGACCGCCGATTGGTTGAAATGAAACAAGAAATGATGAAGAAGTCATCGTGTTTCTTCCTGCAAACTTCCCTAGGGAACATCTACCTGCCTGGCGACCTGGTGCATCTGTCAGAGACCGGCGAATATACTTTGACTCAAATCCCTTACGACCTACGCCGCTTCCTCATCGGTTGGATATTTTCGCCTTTTTTTCGCGATGTTGAATTATTTTTTGTGCATACTTGCTGACTTCCTTCATTCAAGACTCTTTATTCGCGTGAACTAAACGACTTTGTCTATTTGAATAGGGCTTTAAGGGGGAGGGGATTTTCACGTCTCCGTTATAGTCATAGTTTTCAACGAATATTAGCTATTCAAATGTGCAGTGTGGATAGGGGATTCGTCTACTTCAAGTATCACAGTCTCAGCATCTTTTTTGATGCTCGCGCTTTGGCTTATGCTTCGGCATTGGTTTTCCTTAGCAATAATTCCTAAGCCTTACTTAAATTAAGCCCAAGCACGAGAAAGGTGGATAGCCTGCCATATTTGGGGCGTTCTGGCAGACATTCTGTGCAAATATCTACGAATCCTTGACGCTTCTCCTCTCTTCAGTTGACTACAGTTGGTTGTACCTTCTCTTTGCGTGTATCCCTTCATTTCAGCTTCTGTTGACAAATCGGAGATGGCGATTTGTGAAGAAATCTTGAATGAAATGGACAACCAAGATGGCTGGACGTTGCCTATTCGTTCACACAACCAAATGGAGGCAGATGAGCGAGAAACTGTCGAAAGGATGACGAAGGAGTTTTTTGTCAGCGCTTTATCCTTTATTCGTCAATATTTAGTCCTCACTGCTTTGAATTTTTAGTAGGGCAGTGTCCGATTCTCGCACCTTTCTCTACTTTAGCTCGTAACGGCCTCATAAAGACGTTAGATAGAATCTAAGCATGCCCTGGGGAGCTTTTAATGCTAAAAATAGTCACGATTTCTCGATCAGCACCAAGAATTTTCGCTATGCACTATAATTGAAAAAGATGAGCTTACTTTTTGGTGCGAATACACCGTTTTTCACCAAGAATGATGATCGCTTTTTAGTTTTTATGCGCGTTAATCGATAAAAAGATGCGCTGTCGACTTTCGAAGCAGTTCGACTGATTTAGTTAAAGAATTCTTTTACTGATTAGGAAATTTTAACTATAGAGCTTTTTCTTAGACTTGAGCTTGAATATCAGGTCTCTCCTTGAATGAGCGCATTATAACAACGTTACTGCGTTCTTTTATCCTCTAATTATCATCTTCCTTTCATTAAACACCTCCCTCTAATAAAAGCCCTCCTTCCAGTGAAAGCCCTTCTCAAGCCTAAATTGAAATAATCAATACTCGGGGCGTTTCGTTAAAGAAATATCGTGATCATGTTTTTTGGATGGATCATACGCGTGCCTCACTTTTCAGGGAACCTGTTTCCTGTGTCACGTAGTTACAATCACATCTGGGTACAAAAAATGTGGCTGCTTCACCTTCTGCTTGGTTTGCGCGGAGATTTTCAAACGAGGAACATCGTACGTCTGCCCGCGGTGCCAAGTGGAAAGCGATTGCCTGGTCACTCCATATCACGGCTAGATCTTTTCCTTGACGAGTCTTAACATGTCTCATTCAATTGTACGATAGTATATTTCTGCTATGTCTTGCGTCTGTTTGAAAAGAAATCGAGCTTTATTTCATTCTGAGCATAGCAAATGACGCAGATTCATTCAATAATCTTCTTAAATATTGTATTATTCCGGCACTAATTGCTATAAGAGATTTACGCATTGATCTTTGTTCAAGGGATTCTATGGGGCGGTCCAAAAACACATTTGACTCTCTTGACCAGGAGAGATAACGCCCGAAGAGGAAACTTGAATAGGAAACGGATTCACAGCATGTGCCCGAACTTTTGGGACAATCCTAGTACAATTTCGTATCAGTGATCACATGTGTACATGTGCACGTGCAAGTGCTTATCTGTGGTTGGCTGGGTGAAGAGAGGCACTATACCACAGCAAACTATGTTTACAATCAATAAGCAAATGTGGGCACAGAGTTGTAGGACCTCTGGGCATACCTGCACTTTAGTTTGAGCTTTGCGAGTTACGGCGGAGCGGATTGGACGTGTACGCTTCTTAACAATTTCAGTTGCCAAGTCAACCACTTTTTTAAAAAAACGTCAAAATTACCGGGTGAGTGGCTGCTTTTTTTCACCCTGACAGAAATTCGCCGTATCCACAATCGGCTAGGAACCAAGAGGTATGAGACCTTTGGGGTGTTGTAATATGATATACTCTCTCGATGCACTTGTCTTACATGAATATCTGAATATGCAGGACGATATCGTCTTTAAGGAAGCGTCCCTGCTAGTGCTGGTCCGCTCATACAAACGTTCCAAAGCTAGGTTTGACTGTTTACGTAGTGCGCCGTTCGACAGGGCCAAGGGTACAATGATATATCGCTAGCGTTTTTACAGCAGTAACTTATCAGCAGCAGAGATGCGCCTTTGCATGTCAAACAGCAATTTACAGCCAGTGAAACATTAATACCCTCTTTAAGATTAATAAAATGGTGCACCTGTTTTATCTCTGCTTCAAGCGTTATTCCTTCTTTGTTGGCCTTTTGCTGTTCTTGACTTTGGCGTATTGGGAATATGGTCATTTCATCGCTGTTAGTCTAATCACGGCGATTTTTCATCGCGGTGCTTTTCATCGCGACGTAATAAAGGCTCGTTAGGATAGCCGGTTAACAATGTTCCTATGTTTCGTAACATTAGATTGATCCGACAGACTCGAAATTCGCCTTTGATAACATATTCGTTACATGCGATAAAAAAGTGAAAAATCGACTCAAATGCTATATTTTACAAAGACACGAAGTGTATAAAGTAAAATATTCCTTCTATGAAATGCGAGAATTGATTCGGCATAGATCCATCGGAGCATACTTCAATTGCGGCAAATTCGCTCTAGAACAAATCACTCCTGCTCGTTGAATTTAAGATTCTTATAGATAACAAAAGTAAACAGTATAGAATGATAGTCATATAGAGGAAAGGAATTGTATGAATACAGAATTACTTTAAATTCTTCATTCCACAGTTCATTGACCTCTATAGTATCTATACAAATTTTTGAGTCATTCTCCACTCTGACAATATATTCGTTGCATATGAACATTTGGTGAGTGAAGCCAGCCTAATGCAGCAAAGCGTTAGAGTGTCTGTTTAGGCCACAACTATGTTCCGGCCTCTACCAGCTATCTTAATGGACCATTTTTACGTAGTGATTAAATGATCACCAGTCTAATGTTTCTTATTGCTAAAAGAACAGCGATAAATATGCGTTATCACCTCGTGCTTGCGTCGTTAACGCATTTATAGACTGCTTACGGCTGCGTTATCGCCAGCTCTTCTGAGAAAAGAGCGGTCCTCATAATTTGAACGTAATTTGTGCGCGTCTACGTTGCCCCCATGCTGGAAGCTATAACTCTGTTCAATCGGAATCTGACAATGATCGCGGTTGATCCTCGCGCTCAGTGCGTCTTAGAGGACAACTAGTCTACAGTTGCCTCTCACGATCGAAAAACTAGTCTGTGTTAGTGGTTCACTCTTAACACTTGAGCAACAGAAGAGGCAAGTTAGATAAACGTGTCACAATTCCATCTAAAAAAATGTCTGTCGAGTCAAACGATAATGACTTGCAGACCTTTGACACCATCTCAAGTATAGCCCTAGAAAGTTCCTACTCTCGAAGAAGAGCAAATATTCAACGAAGTTCGAGAAATATGCCGACTGATCACAAATCTGCCAAAAATATTTCACTCTTTACCTATGTACTATTAGGCGTCGCTGTATTGGTTATAATCGCCGGCGCAGTTATGCTCGGAGTTGGAATTACAAAATACAATGACTGTGAGTTTTCACTTTGCACAGTGTCGCTAGACATTATAGATAAACGGATTTCTTTCAGCTAAAAGTAATAACAATGGAGGGAACACCGCAAACAGCCCAACAACCACCGCAAGCAACCCAACGACCACCTCAAACAGCCCAACGACCACTGTAGTTACCACAACTGGTAATTTACATATATATATATATATATAATGGAAATGCGCTGTTTACAGAAGTTAGTAATGTTTATGTGAAAAATTCGGTAGTATAAATTCTTTTTAAGCGCAAAAGTATAATTGTGGTATGATCAGTCGGCAACTGTTTTAAGCCAAATATTTGGGGTTTTTGATTAAATGGGCGATTATGACAACTTTGATTGGCAACATCTTGAATTTAATCGGCAAATTCTTAAGAGCTATCTCGATTCGTTAAAAACTAATTTTCACGCGCGTTCTGGATCGTCATTTCATTAAAAAACGGTCGACCGAAAATGTTCAAGTATCATAATCGCAGTAAAATGAATTATGGATCGGATAAACCATCGTTATTTGCATTGTTTCTGAAAATGACTTGACTGATGAGGAATCGATCGGAAATTGATTATACAACTGATTGCGAAAGCAGAACATTCTGTCATTTTAGGAACTCCGCCAGTGTCTTCAATTTTGCTTAAAAGCAAAATTGTCGATCTCGTCTTTTTGGTTGATCAGACGGCATCAACCGTTAACACCATGGGCCAGGTATCTTGAACAACTATTCAAGAGGAGCGACAGAGCTTTATATATTATTCAAGATATAATCCCGTCCCGTAATGTTGCGGAAAAGACTGTCTCCCATTTTGTCTATGAGCGTAAGGTAGGCGATCTATTGCCGACGAGTGACTGCTGATGCGGATGCAACGGGCGAAATGGACGCGTCGCGCGGAGGATTTTGCAATATTTGAAGTATATGCTAGTACATATGGTTTAGGACACGCCCATTTGGACGCGCGCAGCCTGTCCGTAGCCGTAGGTGTAACATCCACGTTCCGCCCATCTTTTATTCGCGTATTGGGTGGACAGTTTGCACTATCCACTTGGGAATAAGAGCGAATCTATCTAACTGAAATGAACATTCCTTTTTTGGATTATTTAAAGAGTTGGCAAACTGTTTTGTTTCAGATACGCCAATTTCTTTCCGATTATGTCGGCAACTTCAACATTGGACCGGATGCGACTCGAGTGGCCGTTGTGGGCACAAATTCGGCTCCGACTGGAATTCCGCTCATCTGGTTCAACGATACGACCAATTTAAGTGATCTGCAAGCGAATATCGCAAAAATCCCAGCCGGAAATGGCTCTGACAATGGTTCACCCTTTCTCCACAAGTATGTTTTTCCGGGATTGGCGTTTCTGCGAATATTTTATTTGCCTGATCATTTTAATCGATCGGTTCCTATTCTCCTTTTGGGATCATGTCAAAACCGAAAGAACACTGAGCAGCTGGAAGCATTTGATGAAAGGAAGATGGAGAATAATGTTGCACAGGCGAATTAGACGATGGCTTAGCCAGAGATTACCGCATACTTTTCGCGCCTCGTTTTTCTCTTTAATATGTAATTTGTTTGTACATACGAAATATTGAATCTCGATTTGGACATAAAACAACTGCTTGTATATTAGGACAATCCCAAAATCATATTTCTGGTTGCATAAGCAGTCGAAGCAGATAACCAATCAAAGGTAGTAACCAAGCGGAAAGTTTATGATAATTATGGCTAGGTCGTCCTCCAGTTTACCTATAATGTACTGGTGACATTTAGGTAATGCAATACCTAAATTGACGGTGGCAATAAAATCAAAGAAATCAATGATGAAAAAGTAATTTTAGAGCTTGCGAGTACATCCTTCAGACTACGTTTCATCCCACCAATGGGCGGCGTATCAGCGTCCCCGTTGTCCTCGTCATAATGGTCTTTTCACCAAGGTAATATTGGCGCGAGTCAGAACGGCACTACGATGGAAATGTCACGATTTCCATTCCAAAATCGTTAAACCCGAGGACCTGGACCTCCCTTGATTCTGATTCCCAGTTTTAAATAGTTAATTCAGGATCAGAATAGAAAGATTCTGTTTTTGGGGATTCGTGACAATGTTGCTTTCATATTCGTCTGCTACTGTACGCATAGCAGCACTAGTTGCAGTCGGAGGCGTGCAATTTAAAGATAAATCTTACATATCAATCAGGCAAAATTTGTCAAACGCTGCTAAAGGCTGTTTTACAACGAAAGCTGGCAATGCCTGCTCAAGACTAAACACAAACGGTTATTCTAGGCTTTGGGCTTTTAAAGGGGAACTCGAATCAGCCTGAGCTCTTACGAATGTACCGTATATTTTTGTTATCGATGTATGACAACGCTACTTAGTGGTAAGTTAATTGCAATAGATTGATACAGTATGAAGACGACCGCTGATCCATTTTAATATGCGAAGTGGCAAACGAAATGGTATAACCAGGAGTTGATTCTTTGGGAGTGGGAATCGACGAGGTCCTTGTTTCGCAAATCGTTACTTCCTCTCTACGCTTTGATCAGAAACAGAGAGCGCAATTGTGAAAGAATTATGCATTCTTATAACTTTATGACTAGCTGCGTGCACACGATATGTTTGCCGATATTACTGGAATTTTCTAATTATATTATGTGTCTTAGCCTCGATCCCGTATATTACAACACAGCGACGGCTGTGTGGAGATCGACGGATCTGTTCGCCATCAGCTTGGCCAAATATACGACCGCAAACGAAGCGCTTATCGATTTCACCAGAAGCGCCGATACTGTCGCTCAGATCAACAGTATTTCCGACCTCACGCCCAACAGCGCCGCCGTTCAAGCAATGTCCAATTTTATCTTCAAAAGTAAGTAGAATATAACTGTTTACGATTTTAAGAAGCAGCATGGTTTCAATTATGCTATCGAAAATTCTAATTTCAAGCAATTTTTAATCGCAATTTAGCATGGCAGCATACGTAATTGCGCGTGGTATCTGTTTAACGGGCGTCACATAGCTAAAGTATTAAGGCAAAAATCAGAAAGCTGTCAGACATAAAGGCAATAAGATAATGTCTTAACCTTTGAGTTCAACAGAACTTATGATTTATTAACTTTCTGTCCGTAGATAAATCAAATTTTGATTCATTTCTCGTATGGGACAAAATTCTAATCGAGAGGAAGAAGGGTGAACATTAAGTGTGTTGTCCCGGTAAAAATATTGTTAGTGAGTAAAGTTGCCACGATTTATTACTACTGTCGCAATCGAGAGAGAGAGAAGTTGTTTCAAAATATTACTATCACTTCTAAGACAGTAACACTGACATGATGTTCTCGTCTTGCATAATTTCAGGCGCACCTCAACAACCGGTTCCCCTCAAAGCCGTCCAGTCAGATATTGTTATTATGATCGACGTAACAAGCGCCATGATTCCGGCAGCTTTTAATAATGTACGAACTGCATTAACTTAATTGAGCGGTTTTTTTGTCCCATCAGAAGAATTCAGAATTACTGCCCAAATACCTTTCTGCCGACCCACGAAATCCATTCTCCTGATTTAAGGCTTCAACTTGGGCTCATTTGCTCTAGTCTCACCCAAACAAAGTTTCAGGCCAGGAGAGAAATTCCAGTGAGTCTAAGCCTGAGCCTTACATCAAAATTAAGAGAGGAGTGTATGTGATCGGTAGACAGGCTGGTAAGCAGTATTCTTCAGGTGGACCCACATTCAATGACAAAATATGTGTGTCTCCTTTAAAGAAGATTGTTTTTTTTGCATAAATCACCTCGTAGCATTTTAGACATTAAGTTGGCTCAACAACTTTGTCCAATATTTCACCATTAGCAAGCAGTTCACTCAAATCTCTTTGGTGCTATACGACACTAGCGTTCGCACTGGATCATTCAACCTAGTCGGCGACAGTACAACGTTGTCCCAGAAGCTGACCGGTCTACAGTGGCCGAATTCAACCGAACCAAAATTAAATTTACTAGGGTAGGTTTTACTCGAGAATGGATAATAATCCTCTATTGTCTCGATGAGTAGCTAAAAATGGGAGTATGAGCGAGAATATTGAACAACACTGGGTCATACTTTTGCTACGCTTATGCATATCGAATCGATGATGCTTCAAATATTTGGCAAAATCAACGCCAAAACTGAAGATGCAATTGTCCGTAGCAAAGTTACCATTGACACAAGGAAAATATCAGCATCGCTGCAAAGCCGTACGCACTGCGCAAAAAATCCTCAGTTCTTATTTCAGCGCTATACAATACATAACGAACACAGTACTCACGCCCGATCAAGGTTGGCGGCAGCAGTCGACTTATGTTCTGGTTGTCGCAATAAATACAAAGTAAGTCTTGTTCATTTAATTAATAATGCTCAAAAAGTGAAATCATCGAGGCGATAATCTATACAAGCAGAACAATTGAACACAAAGACATTCTGCGTATCTGATCACAATTTTTGAATAGATTGTCTAGAGCACCATTCTACTTTATTCCCTTAATGAAATCTAAATGAAAGTTCGATCTCTACTGTACTAAAGGTCGTATTTTATAAAACTGTCTCAGCACTGAACGCTCAGCGCTCTTTATTCAAATCGTGAAAATTCACTTTCATGAAAGGAATAAAGCATCAAGGCGGATTAAACTGAGCCGTTGAGCAATTAGTGCTAAGTGACCAGTTGGTCGACTTTCACGAACCTATTGAGAATTGAGGATTGATTAATACACTTAGCAGTTTCACGAAATAGAAAGATGAGGAAGTGAGTGATAATGATGCAGATTGATTATTGAGAACTGAATATTCTGTGATGAAATAGCTCTATGAAACTGATCCTACTCGACTGTTATAGAAATTACCGCTAAAAACCGAAATAGCCACATATTTGTTTTTGCAGAATTGTCAATACTTGTGACGACATCAAAAGTAAGGGAACGTTTAACTTGGCTCAAAAGGCTGATATCTACGGAATGGCACTGACCGGAGATTTGGCAGTCGAATCATATTTGTACTGCATTATTCCACCATTTCCCCGGATGAATTTCGCCAAGGCCGTCCCGTATTCCTTCTTGATTCAAAGCGGCCTCACAGATACAGTATACGATAATGAAATTTCTCGATGTAAGTGAGGTCATTGTCGTTTTTAATCCGACAAGACTTTTCAAGCGTATCAGCTATGGACCAACCGCCAGCCATTCAACACACCAATTCCTATGAATCTACTTCAGATCGATATCATTTTCCTCGTCGATCAATCAATGCACCTTTCGCAGTCGGCGTTTATGCGTGTAAGTTATGAAAACCCATCGCGTTACGTTTCAGCGAACGCTTGGGGCTGCACTTTTATAAGATGGCATGCATAATAAGCCAGAAGTGTACAAAAGAGCGTCGCTCGGATTGGGGCATAACTCTAGGGGCCCACGCGAATGGTACTTAAGATTATTGATCTATTGATAATGTTGCACACCAATCGTATTTCCTACGTCGTCATTATACCGATTTCAAGATTTTGTACAAACTCTACACGGGTTCTCATAGGACAAATCGATCATTCGTAGTAATTCATACAACTTCTATATTTGACTGACATTTTTTATTAGTACGCCGTCCGACACTTGCACGCGTTATCGAAATGATTAGGAACATTAGATGATATTCTGCCCAATGAAATGTAAAAAAGAACATCCCCCAAAGGGACAGAAGAAGGTACGAGGGACCGTATCGGATTTCAGAAAAAAATGTGCGGAGTTTGAACATTACTGATTGAATAAATCGTTGAATGCGTATCAAACAATATTGTATTGCAGTTGCAAGACCTGATATCCAACTTTGCCGTTATTGGTGCTTTAAACGTCAGCTCGAGTGCAACACAACTCTCAGTGATCAGCTACGACAAGGAATTCTTCAACGGCGGCTCTTTCGCGCTCACAAGCGCGACCAACCTTAATGATCTCACCGCCCGCATCAATGGACTGCAGTGGAATTCGGGTAGCAGCGCGGTGTCGTTCAACATTTCGGGGTATGATTTGATTTATGTCGAAACACTTACAGTAGTTAAGCTCATAGCTTTGATTTTAACTTGGAGACCGAATCATGGAAATAACCTTATGGATATCGGTCTAATTGCATGTTCACTGTGCCTGAACGTAGCAAGAGAGCGGTAAACTATTTCAGTGTCTTTGTCTATGGGGTTTATCTAGTGTGTGTTGACGCCCCATAATTCGGATGTTAGGAAGAAAAATTGCAAAGCAAAACATGCAATGCATTTCTTTATCCTGCATGAGTGAAATCTAAATTAACGTATATTTGTTGAAGATCGAAGAAGCGACGTGCTTCTGTTAGTGAGACATTTCTCTGATTAGCGAAGCGCTTCAGATGAACTAAATAGAATAATAAGTATGAAATAAATATATTTAGAGCAATCGACTATTTAACCACGCAAGTACTTCCACAAAGGCAGGCGGGACGAGCAGCCGGAGTTGTGATATTTTCATCGTCTCCCTAGTAAGTGAATTTTGTCTTTTAAAGCAATTGTAGCAAAAATAAAGTATAATTAATGAAGCGCCGAGGAAGAAGCATTCACCGTTATTCGTTCACTTTTGCATCCAATTTCGTCAACATTGCGTTTGATTTATACCGTCTCTATCATAAACTGGACACTTTTAAATCAGGTTGGATATTTTTCAAAACAAATTGCATCCTTTATTGAAAAAACTCAACAAAATGTCCAATTCAATTTGAAAAGTATCCGATTTGGTTTGAAAAATGTCTGTCTTGATTTGGAAAGTGTCCAATTTAAAGTGAAAATGGTATTTATGCTTATTTGACGAAATTGGATACAACAATTACGAAGTACGATGCAAGACGATGTTACCAAGTAGTAAGGTTAGTAACATTGTTGCAAACGTGAAGAGCATATGGCGCCACATGGAACAAAAAAATCAATCCTGGCCGCCTAGCCGTGTACTGTGGACGCGCCAAGTTTAAAATGCGCACTTGAAATGGATTTTATGGGAGGAAACTGGACGAATGTTTATTTCGTATTCGCCCATTTCCCTTACAACATCCAGTGAGAATCTGACAAAATAGACTACCTCTTGAAGCTGTTTTGGCAAAGTGGCCTAACATCGATTATATTTAGCGCCACCGCACCAAGTGACACTCAGATCCAGAAACTAAACTCTATGAGCGGCGTGTATGGCGTCGACGTCACGGGTCTTGGTGCTGCGCCCAACTATCTCCTTCAAGTGACCAAATTCAACAATTTGAACATTCGGCGATTATCCAACGCGGGCGTTCTCAACCCAAACGGTGATATTGAAACCATGCAACGTCTGAACAGTTTCATCTCAAACGGTAAGTGCCTGCCTATCAATTTACCGGTACATACGGAGGGCATTAGTGCTGTGTCCTTGCCCAGCTTAGAAAGCGATATTTTTAAACGCTTCAATACCGCCCGTGAGTCATCAAAGTTCACCTCTAGGCTTCAGTGGTTATTCTGGCTTTCCGCAAATTAACCTATTTCCCCTAAGAGTGGCACCAGATCTCCATTTTTTTTTCAAATTTAACGGGATTGCTGTAATGATTTTGAAGCAGATTTGTGAAACTTCATTGACAATATTAGGATGCTGGTTTGGTTTTTCAAGCTTAGTTCATTGTAAAACAAAAGTAAACATCAATGTTTCCCATATGCTATAAGCTAAATTAATAATAACAACGTGCCACTTTTTCTTAAAGTACGTAAACTGATTTCACCTAATGCATCAACGACCGGATTATTTGCTCAACAAACGACGATTTCAGTCTAATATTCTTCGCCTAATTTTAGTCGCCAACTCGCCGAACTTCCGGAATAAAAATCTTGGACGCTAGAAACCAAGTTGCGACGCGCTCTAGGGATCGAATCAAAAACTCATGGCATTTCACAGCCGCACGACATGATAATTATTTTTCACTTTTATTATAATAGAATTATATTACTTGTTGCCTCCTTGCGCCTTTAAAATTTGTCTGTACGAATATTAGTTGCGAGTAAATAATTGTTCCTCACCATAACGTTAAGAAATCTGACGAATACGCCATTGTAGAGTGCAATCATATCAGCACAATAGCCCTAAAACACGATGTGGATGTGAATTATGCAGCAAGATAAACAAGCGTTAGTTAAAGATAATACATATTACCTACATTCAATCCACTGCTTATCAAGGACATACATTTTACCGTAACTGTCTCAGTTGAAGAGATACAATATGCGAGAGTTTATGGTTTCTGCGCTGTTTGTGTTATTTTTTGTTTATTGTGGAATCAACAGTCATATGATCTTTACTCTAAGAACACATCATTATCAAAGACAATACAACATCATGATTGAATCTAGTTAAAAAAGTGCTGAATTTTGTGAACGTAGTTTTCGATAACTGCCTATAGCCGCGGCTTCCATTCATCAATCCACGTCTGGATGAGCGTCACCGGGAGTAAGACCCACGCTTGCTGTAGTCGCGCCGTTAGCTCATCGATGGTGCGACAGTGCCCCGACTTGTACACTTGTTCCTCAAGATAAGCCCACAGCCGATAATCGCACGGGTTGAGATCAGGCGACTGAGCGGGCCACCCTTCAGGCGAAATGATGGCAGGAGCCTCTTAGCAAATGTTTGCCTCTCACGTTAAAGCACGTCCTGAGATATATTTGGGACTTCAGGGACAAAACTGTCCAAATACATTCATTTGCTCTCAGTTAAAATTCCTCCATAATTAGCGGCAGATTCAAATGAAACTTTACTCACATATATAGAAGAAAGACACGATTAAAAAATGAACAGTAGCTCAGAATACTCTGATCATCCTGTATCAAGATGATTAATCCCAAAGAGAAAGCTGTTGAACATGTGGACAGTTTAGTCTGTCACTGCATATGCTCAAAAAACAGGTGCCACCAAGCAAACATATTTTGTACACCTCCCCTTTCACGCTGATAGTGTACTTTTACCCGCTTTCACCCTTTCTTTTCACCTTAGAGCTATCGCAATGCAATATAAAATATCAAAACAGTAACAGCCGAAATAACAAATGCAATATGGCGAATAGAGCTGCGTTTCAAAATGTGTAAACATGCGTAGCACAATCCAATTATGATATCGCACCTTCAAATAGCTACAAAACAAGCAAACTATTGAAACTGAATGTTCTGTGGGCTGATAAATCGACAGTATATAGTCCCACGCACCGCAGCTAGACCCAGATCCGCACCCAATTTTTTAACGCCCTACAAAAAAATTTATAATTTGCAGTGCCTAGAACAAAAAGCGCGCCAATATCAACACTATCAACGCATGCCTTTTGAATATTTCGTAATCGTTGCATTCAATTTCAGCATCGCTGCAGCCCATTAGAACGCAGAGTGCAAATTAAGCACTTGAAGATATCCAAAAAATTGATAGTCTGGGGTGCGCTTTGGCTTAGGTATGCAATACATGCAATCATTCTTATGTTGTGCGTAGGACTGAAGACGGCCGATAAAATGAAACAGAAGTTAAAGCAGGCTCCCTGATACTGTCGGTTTCAATCGTGAAGGACATCAAGTTCAACTGTTGAACGGCGCTCTGAGCCAAGTAGAAACGGCCAAGCAGAGCGGACACTTGAAGAACACTACTTCGCCTTGCCACGACGCGACGCGCCGTCCGCCGAGCCGCGCGCAATCGTCGCACACCGTCATGTGCCCACAAGTGCCGAAGGCGCAGCGAATCACTTGAACCTCACAACACAGACAATATTTCTGCAGTATAAGAAGAGAATAAGGATAAGATCCATTGCAGCGGAAAGGTATTATTTAGATATTACACCGCCATTCATCATAATTCACTATATTTTGTAATCTTTGCATTCCACTCCGTCAAATTAGCATTCTAATGGGCTACAGAGCTGCTGAAATGGAATGCAACGATTACGAACTATGGTGCAAGAGTGATGAATTATGATGAATGACCGTACTAATTACCAGTTCACTGCGAATAAAGACAGCGTTTCTACCCCGAATGAAACGGGTTTTAATTAGTCAAAGAAAAGGATAAAATAAAGAAGGTTTAATAAACGAAAGGAAACTATTAATCAATAAGCTTACAAGAAAGAGCTCAAAGCAGCGATCTTCAAGTTCTCTTCTGCGGGCCTCCATCTGTTCGTGTGCACGAAATGGCGGCGTCCAACTGGCCAGAGTGACCGTATCAATTTCGCTCTCAGTGACTTCTGAGGCCTGTGTTGCAGTTTCTGCAACGGTATATGAGGCGTTTATTCGCTCGCTCTACAGTGCTGGGTCTCACGGTCAATGTATAGTAAAGTCACCAACTTTAATACTTAGGATTAGGCTCAGGATTGGCAGCGGTCTAAACTGAGGGATTTTGCTAAGTTTAAGTCAAAGTGTTCAAAGTCTATGACTAATTCTCAGCTTAGCGTCACAAACAAATAGTTTAAAATAATAATATGAAACATACCGGGTCGAAAGAGATCCACCATCGTGTCCGGCACATTTCGGAGAGAATATTCACCAGCGACGCTTTCACTGACCACTCCGTTAGGCAGACAGATTTTGCCAATTGATGTTTCAGCGTAAAATGTACCGGGGACGCGCAACTTTTCCTCAGCCATCGCGGAACTCCCATCAGAGCGAGGTAGAAACATCGCACGCGCCCGCTTGACGAACTACAAAAAATAAATATTTATATTCTAGAGGCGCGAATTTGTAATTTAAATGCAACAAGGCGTGATTAAAACTTTCATTTGCACTTATATTTTCACTAATCGATTGCTATAAAGCGGATTTACCTCAAGATCTTTGTGGAACATGGCCGTCATAAGTTCAGCATCTTCATCACTGTGCCACTGCGGCATCAGCTCGCCACTTTGAATGCGGCGCTCAATCTCCAATTGCTGAAATAAAAATTCTATGAAATAGTAAATGCATAAAGATAACCCAACCTCTTCAAGTGCGACGGATTCGGCAGGATTCGGCAGTGACACGCGACATCCTTCCTTCTTTCGCAGTACCAGAGGGCCTTTGTATTCGCCGCTCTCCCATTGCCTCTGCTTTGTCAACCATTTAGCGCACTCCATGTCATTCGCTGTACTAAAGTAAGCTTCAGCTGGGCGTCTGTCGTCATCAATGTCTGAAAGGGGCACAAAATTATTGAAAAGAGAGCTTATCTGTAATTCTTACGACTAGTCAGGTTAAAAGAGACCTTGACAATGATACTGATATCATATCATCCGCGCACTCATAAATTGTTGCAATGTTCATGAATGAGCCTGTTGCGGTGTTCAACCCCCAGATGGGTCCCGACGCGATGTCATTCATGTAGTAGTTTATCTATCATGACGAAATGTTTACCCAAGATGTACTGTATTTATTGTTCTCTCCTCCCTCTCTTCCCAAGATAAAGTCATGTTATTCGGTTCTCCATCGCACCGATAGAACTCAAATGTATCCAGTTGTGACGATACCCCATCACTAACGGTCAACATAGAAAACAGCGGTAAAAAATCGCACTATCACCTTCTGTACTCAATTGGACGTTCTGGCTGTAACTAATAAACGGTCGCCGCGCATTTATGATGAATTGCTCAACGAATGCCAATGGCTCATCGGTGAAGTCAGCTGTGTCAAAGTTGACTGTTGACGGCACAAACTCTTTGTGACGTGACTGGCCGAACAAATAACGGTTCTCTGACACCTGAAATTGAAGCAATCGTTTTGGTGAGGCGATACGCACGCAGTTATTGTCAAAAAATTATCAATCAGTAACATGGACCCAAAGAATATACCGTATAACGCCAACTTGTGCGTATCGTTAGCACGAATACCATCTAGGAGAACCTCAGGAGTTTTTTACTAAGAAATTACGAAGATAGTTACAAGCACCTAGCACCAGTAAAATAAAATTTAGATCCCAGCAAAACTTTTCCATATGCAGATACCTGATTAAGGAAAGGAGGTGCATTTTACACGGCGATATACGGTAGATGCCAAATATACTTTGTATTGGCGCTGGGCGCTTGTTATTTAGCTTTTAGCGAACGATAATCACTCGCCATTAGTCTTTCCACAGAACTCATTCTGAATGATATGTACTCGTCAACACAACAAGTTTAGGAACGCCAGTCTGTGTCCCACCGCGATTCATACTCCCTGAGGATCAATAACTAAGCCTACAGTTATGCACACAAATTCAGATTTTGAATTGTAAAAACTATTCAACAATCGCAAAAATTCGTACAAAGACAATAGATGCAAAGTCAATACTTAAAATAACCTATCTTGGCACGCAGTCTCTGATGGCTGGTCATGACTTTCTTTCGGCTCGCCATCTCAGTTAGTCGCTTACTGATCGATATTCCGTGGGAAGAGCGTCGCGCTTTCCGTTGCCAATATTGCAAAATTGCGACTCCTCTTCCTATGGCCTAATCAGTAGTCACAGTACCACTGAAAATAAAAATATGATACAAGCGAATAATATATATTGTGTTGATATTTCTTTAGTAAAATACAGATTTAAAAGAAAACTCGCAGCGCTTGCTCTAATAAGCTCAATTACAATGAGATCCCACTTTTTAATTCTTAGGACAGCGGTACAACATTTGAGAGCACAGAGTAGAACATTTGTATAAGCACAGAAATATCAAGAATATACCTTCCGCCTTTCACTCGAAGCGACTTCCTGTCAGCAGCAATAGTCGTAGCACGAATTTGGATCAGATTAAATCATATAAAATTCGTCTCTCAATGAATCTCAATTCTCTGGCAAAATTTACACCAGCCTAATGCCATTTTGTCAGATTGGTTATGTACACAGTTAGAACTCAATAGACACATTTTTTAAGGAACGTTCACCTTTTCCAGCAATTTTCTGTTGTGCAAGCTTAGGCGATGCGAGAGATTGATCTGTTTACAATGACGGAGTTCAGTTGCAAATCGTCACAGCAAAATGTTACGAATGCGATTTGGCTTGTGCTAACATTGACATAAAAGTTGGCTAATTTGTAGATGATTGCTTCAACAATGGCATCCTTACAGTGCCGGATAGAGAATTGGGGGACCGCAGCCAGGATCGTACGGTTAAGCTTCCATTCGCTGCTAATTTTACACTAGCTGAATTCTGGGCTTTCGCGTTGAGACCAAAATTCTGTTTTCAAGGTTCCGACGAATAAAATTCAAATTGAGCTTCGTAACTCTCAGGATAAAGTCCTAATAAAAATTGATCGTCGCACTTATACAGAGATTATCGGCTTGGAAAACGCTGTTGCTATAATTTAGCACTCCTTATAGTTAGATCTGTAGGCGTGTTCAGTCTTCAGATTCGTAAGTAAGCCAGAAAGCCCGTGGAAAGAGCTTATATTTTTATGATTCGCAAATGTAAAATGAAAGCGTGGTGCATCATCGTGCACTCATTGTGGATTACTTTATCAGTAATGAAGCAATGTTTGTTTATTTATGCAAGTAATTCTTAAAGCGCTGGTGGCAAACAAATACATGGTAATAGCCCTCCCCTGACGAATTAGCACGCTGGCTGGGCATAAATGCACGCTGTTAGCTAGGCAAATCAAGCCGAAACGATCGAAATGCCAAAGGGGGCGAAAACAGTGAATGGCTTGCGTCTGTAAAGAAAATGATTCACAGACCGGGACATTTTTTTTCATCTCTCGTAAGCATGGCCAGTAGTCACATTTACTTTTATTCCTGAGTCGCTAGAACAGGTTAGTTTTGGTTTGCATTACAATCATGTCTGAAAGCCATAAAGTGGGGAAAGAGGCAAGAACTTTTCGAGAAGTCAATGGAAACTCTTCCACTCTCCTTATGCGCATTGTACCCTTTAGACCTGTCTCTTTGTTTCTAATATTGATTATTCGATACCGAAATTGCAATAAACTGCAATTATAGTATTAATGTTGCTAGGTAATCGTATGTGTCTACTTTTTACAAGATTCGACATTGAAATGGTTGCGCTGTACTAGGGTGCCACTTGTATTTGTCCTTTTTTTGTCGGACCTCTAAAGGTCCAACGTTAAATTGAGGCGCGAAGCTAGAGTCGACCTGCTGGGGCCAATTTCGTAAATCTGTTGAGAACTGAGAATTGAAACTCCATTTTTCAATTTGCAATTTTCAACAGTATAATGAAACTGGCTCCTGGAAGGTGGCGGGCGTCGACCGCCGAGATTATTACGAAAAGCAGGGAAGCTTACAATCAAGATATGCGGAAATCCACTCCTGTTATCTTCTAGAAACTGGAAGAGTTCCGAGAATCATATATTTTCCTCTCCCTTGCTCTATTTTGTAGGATCTGCAAGACATGCAAATTCTAAGAGTAGATACTAATATTTTTAAATGTTGATATCTCTCAGAATAGCAGAATATCTGTAGTTAGTCAAGACAGCTTTTCGTGACTGTCGTAAAATGCGATAATTGCAATAGAGTTTATATCGTCACGGCTGAGACAGGACGATTTCCTGGCCACAGGCCAGTCATTGCATTAGTATAGAGTGTGGTAGCGTGACACAAAAAAGCTCAGTCTCTGAATTGGAAAGTTACTAGCGTCCCGTCGTTCGCAGCATGCGCAATAGGTTAGCGCAGTTCACGACTAAAAAATGTCCCTGGTCTCTGAACGGAAAGTCAATCGCCTTGCCTGACTGCTTCGCACCGCAAGCAGTCGCTAATCGTTAATAGAGCTGAAATGCTTGAAATGTTAACGGGTGCGCACCGAGGCAACCAAGTGAGAGGGTACAATGAGCAAAATTGCTCGCCCGCCATATGCCTCACAAGTGTTGCTGATGGCTAGTGACTTTGTTACAATCGCAATTTTTCGCTTTCACGCTTGTAAGCGTTACTGATGTAGTGGGCTTAGTGGACTGTTTTGAAAGTATTTAACGATTCTATTTATAAGTTTGCTTGCGTTCGCGCCTCAGTCATGAGTGAAATTCACGCAATCCGGCATTTCTTGACAGTGACTTTAGTAGCGCTGCGATTTTCTAGACTCGAGCCATGTTGCACACTTCGCGGTGCTCTGAGGCCGAATATAAGGCGGTACATGAGCAGATATTCTAAACTATTTCATTGCTATGCAGTTGCAAAATAATATTTGGCCAGCTCAATCTATCTATTCTCAGACCCTCCTTGACTGGGGCTGACTTTGACTCTTACTGACTTCTTTCGCGTTCGCGGTAGCTTCATTGCAGGCGCATAGGGAGAACCGACGAACTGGGGCTAGTCGAGCAGCTGGAGGGAGGGAGGAAGGGGGGATTTCCATTGATAGGAATTCTATCCACAATCTTAGCTTCTCCCTGAATGCAATGCGAGCGGAGAGTCATAATATGCGGGCCGCTCTTCTTCTGGTTTGCTTGCGTATGAAAGGTCTCGTTTAGAAGCAAATATGGTGGTGTTGCTTTTCGCGCGCAGAGGTATCAAGGAGCTATCCGATGCATTGTCGAATCTGCGTACGGGCAAGATCATTCTGTTGCTGGCCGGCTATTCTTTCGGCGGCGCGTTG
>NIUQ01001747.1:0-27782 GCA_002796945.1 Plectus sambesii
CTCGGCAATATTGGACTTAAAATGTTTGATCAAAGATTCTTCGGCATTCTGGGCAGACCAGTCCCACCGTCAGTCAGTCCATTGATCTTCCCTATTCCTCCCATCGCTCCACCGCCCATCCCAGCAGTGGGCGATATTTTCGGTGGGGGTGCCTGCTGCGGTCCACCACCACCTACCGGCTTAATCTCGTGCGGTTGAAGAACGCGCCTCCGTTTCTTGGGAAGCTTAGCGCGCGCTTGAGTATGCGAATAGAGGTTTGAAAAGTTGGCGACAATGACAGGAACAGGCAAAGCAATGGTGAGCACGCCCATGAGAGCGCAAACGGAGCCCACGATCATGCCGAGGTTGGTCTTGGGGACCATGTCGCCGAAGCCGATGGTACACATGGTGACAATGGCCCACCACAATCCAGCGGGGATGGATTCGAACTGATTGCCAGGATTGTTTTCGATTCGCTCCGCATAGTAGACTAATGCGGCGAAAATGACAATGCCAAGCGCTACGAAAAACACGAGCAAGAGAAGTTCCTGCGCCGACGCCTTGAAGGTCTGAATGAGAATTTTCAGGCCGCTGAAGTGCTGCGTCAGCTTGAACACTCGCAAGATGCGAAGAATCGACAGTGGCTCGATCCTGCTCAAATACTCCTCATAGTTGTCGTTTATGTATAGATACGTTATTAGCTTCTGAATTCCAAAGTCGACGTAAAACGACACCGTCGCTATGATGTCTATGATGGTCAGCGGAGACTTGATGAAATTCATCCGGTTCGGACAAAATATAAATCGACTGCCTAGTTCAAAAGTGAACCAAATGTTGCAAGCCAATTCAACGTAAAAGAATTCGATTCGCGCAGTAGTTGACGTCTTCGACAGACCGGGCGGTGGCTCGCGGCCATGCGCTATGGGGGGATAAACGGTGTTGGTATTGTTGGGTACCGATGATATTAAATTAAAATCATAGATCACGTTGATTGTTGGTACGCGGTAACGCGGGAGGGTTTTCAGACAGAAAGCAAATATACTTATCACGACGATCAGGATAGAAGTTATAGACAAAGCCTGAAACCAAAAAGTGATTATGAACCTGCGCTATGACACACGGTAGCGCTCTTATAAGATATAAGGGCACACTAAGAAGAATGCGATGGTGGGAGGCAATTTTCAAGCCATGAACAACTGCGTAGGCATGCTAGCTGCGTTTCATGTGCTGTGGTTTTTAAAAGTTAAATAGTCATCACCGTGGCAGTTCCAAGGGAAGTGGGGAGAAACATTAACAACCGCTGCCTTGCTAACTTCCTCCATGCGAGCTACAAACCTTGGTCGCGCAAAAATATGATATTTCCCATGTATTTAATGTTGTTTTGCCCTTACATATGAGGCCTTTCCCATATTTCAGCTTCCAGTGCTTTTTATGACAACGGTGGTGCGGCAAAGTTGGCTTAAAACTGTGTTGTGCGCAAAGTGCTGAATTAGTGATTTTCAAACAGTGTAGGAGCACATTTTTCTGTGTCTTAAGTGCTCTGTGTTGTTTTTAATACGTACATTGCATTAAAAATTGGCCACTGCCAACGAGTTATACAAGGAGAATAAACAAGGAAAGCTTTCATTGAATTTGGTCGACAAAAGTAAGAGAGAATCAATAAGAATGAATTGTCAACATTTAAGCTATAAATTGTTCAAGAGCTGTTCAATAAAGTCGCGCAGAATGAGTGATCAACAACCGCTCTGGATAATAATACCTACCGACGAAGCGAGCTCAATTTCAAACGCACTTATAATTGAGCGCAGTCGGCACTCACTTCGCATAGTTGCAACAATCACTTTGCTGAGACATAATTATTATGCTTGATCTGTTCAAGGCTCTCAGTGCTCCAACAGTATGGGGGCACCCCCATCTTTTACATTAATTATCTATCAAATGTGGGAGACTTAAAAGTATGACTGAGAAGACATTTTCTTTGAGAACATTTATTTTTGCCCCTGAAAATGCGCGATTGCCCTCAGCGAGTCGCGCTGTTCATAAGCACGTTCTCTTGTTAAGACAGACAAGACGCTTTAAAGATTTTTTGGCATCCGTCGTAGCACCCGCACGGCGTCACCAGCTTGCCCATTTATATTGTTCAGTATGAGACTGCCAATTGCTTTGCCAACCGCTCCAGTTTCGCTGCCAGTCACTGGAAACAGAGCAATGCTTTCAGGTGCGCCATTTTGTACCGGAACTGGCAGCGATTCAAGCTCAAGTCCAGCCGAGCGAAGAGATTGTCCACCCGAGAGCGCGACTGCATCATGAGAGGAGCCGTCTTGTCCATAATTAGACATAGATTCAAGTGTACGTGGGTGCAGTAACTGTGCACTATTGCGTCTCGGCGTTCGATCCTGATTTTCAGGCGTCTGAACATACTCTACCTCAAGATTTGCCATATTTTGCGTCTGAACGTGAACAGGAACTGGACTTAGTCCATGCTGGTGCCTGTTTCTTGCGTTTCCAGCAGCACGCAGTGGAGTAATATCAAGTTGATCACGTTCGTGTCCACGCAACTCGCTGCCATTTAGCGTCGGTATTCGCCCTCTGCCAGTACCTACTCCAGGCTTAATTTCCCTGATCTCTTGCGGTTGGAGAACACGTCTTCTTTTCTTTGGCAACTTGGCGCGCGCCTGGGTATGAGAGTAAAGGTTGGAGAAGTTGGATACGATGACCGGGACAGGCAGGGCAATGGTGAGCACACCCATAAGTGCGCAGATAGAGCCAACGATCATCCCCAAGGCCGTCTTTGGGACCATGTCGCCGAATCCAATTGTGCACATCGTAATAATCGCCCACCACAGTCCGGCGGGAATTGAATCGAACTGATTTCCCGGATTTTCGCTGATTCTCTCTGCATAATATACCATTGCAGCGAAAAGTACTATGCCTAACATGACAAAGAAAACAAGAAGAAGTAGCTCCTGCGCGGACGCCTTGAATGTCTGTATGAGAATCTTCAGTCCACTGAAGTGCTGCGTCAATTTGAAAAGACGCAAAATGCGTATAATTGAGAAGATTTCTACCACTTCACGACTTCCATGAAACCTGTCGACCAGATAGCTGACGAGTATGTCTAAGTAGAAGCTGACAGTCGCAATGATATCAATAATTGTCAGTAGAGAGCGGACGAAGCGTCTTCTGTTCGGACAGAGAAGGAAACGAGCAATCAGCTCGACGGTGAACCAAATGTTGCATATAAGCTCAATGTAGTAGAAAGCGGGATGGGCCACAGTTTGCGTCTTATAGACAAAAACCGGCAGCCCCTGCGGAATGTCTGCATTGCTCCTGGGCAGAGAGGATGTCGACGCGTTTTCGTTCGTCACGTCACTGGAGGGTTGCTGAGATAATGTGACGACTTCTTCGATTATAAGCTCAGGGATGCGGAAGCCAGGATGCGTCTTCAGGCAAAAGGAACAGATACTGGTGATGACGAAAAAGACGGATACCATTGAGACCATCTGAAAACGGCAACGCCGCCTAGCGCCCGGTTGGAGCGGCAGTTTTATTTTGTATAAACAGAATCTCAATTAAAAGATGAACGGAGAGAAAGAGAGAGGATGAAAAAACCACGCAACACCAGGTTAATGGTTGGCGAGTAGAAAGAGACAGAGAAGGGGACCCCAATGCGTAGGTTGCGAAATAAGTGAGAATTTTTTGAAGAATAGCAAAATAATTTTTATGGCATTTAATATTTTCACAAAATTTATTTACCAAAAGGTTCAGAAGGGGTAGAGATTAGACGTACTTTATGATTTTTTTCAAAATAACTAAGCTCGCAGGCCGCAATTGGCAACCGTGCGTACTTCCCCATTTAACAGTCTTCTGACCATTCAATAGCGCACACTAATTTAAGAGAAACTAAGGAAGGCGAACAATAGGTTTTGAAATTAAACCCGAAATAGAATATTCCATGAGCATGACAACAGAGATCGCTTTACAAAAAACGAGCACAGTAAGAAATGAGGTTGTATCTAATCATAGAGAACAGCGAAAAAGAGCCCCAAATTTCCACGCCACGAATCAAACAAGATTTGGTTCGGTGTATAAGTACACCGACCTTGCATGGAAGCTATGGCGCGCAAATTTCCTGACCTAATTTTGTGAATTATTTTAAAGATAAAATCACAAATAAACAGCGGAAACCCTATTAAGGTCGACCCGTGTAGACTAAAGCAGAGGACGATGACGCATATTTCCGATTCCTATGAACAGCGGCATGTATATATTGGGCAATGAGAAAGACAAAGAGCAGATCAAAACATTGTCATGTCCTCTCAAATTGCACAGCGTCAGATAGGGGGACGAAAGCGTGGATAAAAACCCTGTAAGGAGCAACTGAGGAGAGGTCGAAACGCAGAGGTGGACACGTTTGAGTGTCGGTTACAATTTTATAAAAATCTCTTATTATCTTGTGTAATACAAGTTTCTAATTGTAGCAAGATGTTACTCGCATAAAATTTTCTTGGGAAAAGATACTTTTGTAATAAAAAATTAAAAAGTAGCCTATGCATAATAGGCATAAGCACTAACTCTAGTATAGATTCAGATGAAGAATTTGACGTTGACAGTCAGCCTATAGAGCCCTCAGTAGTTCTGGATCATAACGACAATATATAGAATAGTATAAAGCTAAAAACTGTACGCCGTATTTCTTACCGCATAAACATGCATTAAACCATGCGAAACATGCGTGTAGTAGCATTTGCACATGCAGGGAAGCAAAAAAGTGGTCTGATTAGTAAAGTATCAAGAATTCATTTATTCAACAAATGTTCCTAAATGAATTCCAGCATCTCCCGTATTTATTTTAATAGAATGACAGCATTGTGCAATTTTTTGTCGCTCTCTAGCTCCCGCTATAGTTTGCGAGCGCATTAATAACAGCGATAGTACCACGAACTTGTCTCTCGTTGCCCTTTTGAATTTCGTGATTATCAAACAGTCTCATAGGTACTGTAGCGCTCCTGGACTTTACCCGAAACAGTATTAGCTCATTACAATGTTGTGCCTCAAACGGAAGTTGAAAGCTGTATTGCAAAAAGATCCACGCATACTACTTTTGCAATTAAAGACCAAAAAGTATTAAGTGAAGCTTGTCTTACTATGGGAGCCAGCGTACTGTTAAAGTAGATACGGTTATCGGAAAATTATGTCCTGTCTCAAATCAGCTACGATTTCAGCATTTCCCGTTTATAAATGTACTATTTTTTAGTACAATCAGAAGTTAAACAGAAAAATAATTACTGTAAGAATGGGGCGATCGAAAAGAGACTTACCCTCGCGTACTGCGATGACCATGGCTCGTCGAAGAGTGCCCAAGCCTTGGGTTTGGTCTGCTGCCACCAAGATAAATTGCCGGTATAGTAATCATCTTCCCAACCGAATTTCTTGGCAATCTCCTCTTCGGTCGGCGGATCAGAGTCCAAGTCCAAACTTTCGATGACCGCGAGCGTATCTTGCGTATCCCTAAAATGAATCATTCAAATCAATTTGCATTATTCAAAAACTTTGAAAAAGCAAAAATTAAAACATTAGCGAATAATAAGATGTAAACAGATTTCTTGATAATCAAGTAAATAAAAGCTGTTCGCCATGGCATGCCTCTCGTTCCGTTCCTTGCTTATAGACTATTGGAAAATATCAGTTTCATTCCTTTCACACATTGCGCGTTGGGTCTTTTCGACGTCGAACTCGGAATGTTGTCATTGGTTTGATACTTTACTCTCTTAGCGGTGTTAGGTAATAGAGCTAAGCACTTCTCTGTGCCAGGAAGCTCGGGAAGCTAATCTTCTCATGCAGCAATAAAAAAAGTTCATCCATGTATGCTTTTGATACGGTTCGCATCCTGCGAATGCCGAGTATCGCTTGACGGCTCTGGGGTCCCACATTTTTCCTGCTCGAACCGTGAGTGCGCAGCTCACCACTCGCCTCGTGTTTCATTGACTTTCTGCTGCCTCAACGACCGATCAATATCATCGTAGCGCGTCACTCGTTGACGCCTTGTTTTTGAAATACGACCGCCGCTTATTACTCTGATCCCAACGAATTTCAACACTGACGGAGCCGGCGCCCTTGGGTACTGACAATGGGACAAATTGTCATTTATCCGATAGATTAAATGGTTTGAACAGCAACGAAGTCCAATGTTTTCATGATTTATAGCTAGAATTTAACGTTAATTATTCAAAACGGCGACCTCTTGGTGTCAAACTATTATCAAGGACAATATATATTGGTAGCGCAAATGATACCTAAGCGCTTTCATTGAAAGCAATTACTAATCAATCACAGTTCTTACAGTTCTAAAACTTCAGTACTCGAAAATTTTCGACGAAGTCAGCTCATATTTAGTTGCCGACTCCAAAATTTGTAATGGTCCACCAAATATATATCTTCCCGTCTACATTCTGTTTCACAGCGCAAACGAAACGACCCCTTTCTTTCGCGTGCTCCGTGTTCCTCGTTCGGATAAACTCTCGCTGCTCGCTCGGGGATTTTCCAGACAGGGGCTAATTAGTCGCGCATCACTATGCGCCTCAACGGTCGCCTTATTGAAAGGGCGTTGCTGAGAGCCGACCGCCCATTGCGCTCTTCGAATTGGGCGCATCTAACGAGTCGATGACGCAGTTCGGTCGGTCGCCTAGTAACCGAAAATAAGCGCTGCGATTCGCTCTTAGTTCTACCGTAACTTTTTGAACTGATGATTTGCCTTTACAATGGTTAGCACTGACAAAAGAGCCGCTTGATGAATTGATTTTCAAAATAGAATATAGCTTAGTAAAAATCAGATGTGGGCGGATGAAAGATTGCGCGTCCCCCATCGATTGAACTCTGCTGCTTCACCTAATATTACTTAAAGAGTTCCAAATAGCATAAATTCTTCTTTAGGATTGCATAGAATTGAAATAGGATTTGGCCGTTTCAGTAAATTGCGCAACTCGTCCGTTGGGTATAGTGGAGCGCAGCCGACAACCATTTTTCTTACGTGCCAAAGGTAATTCAGGTGTGGAAAGCGCAGGTTGATCCTCATTCCCCTCTAAGATTGAGTTAGGAAGAAATTATCACTAGTTCTTGAAGGGAAAATTATAATGGGCTGCGATTCTTCTACAAGTTATTAAAAGCATCATTTTGACTAGACAGACCAGCTGGCACTGACAGCTCTATAAACACCTCAGCATTGCCGCAGTCAAAACTATTTCGATCCCGCCATGATTGTTGTTCACGTATTCGATCGTTAAAAATATTCGACTGCTTGAATATTGTTAGTACCACTCATTGCCTCTGGCGTTAAAGAAGAGTTCTACGGCTGAAAAGTTAATAAAAACTGCTGTTTGCGCGCAAAACAACCGGAAGATAGGTTAAGAGACGCTGACGTCTTAGACAAATTGTTAGTTTCCCTCTTGAGCAAGAATGAAATTTTGCGTCGGCTAAGTATCAAGCGCATCGTAGGCTAAACAAAAACCCATTGGGGCATTTGGCTCTGTCGTGCGGGTTTGAATGGGACATTTTGATGGCACACAACGAAGGTGTCATTGTGTACGTCCATTTCTCGACAAACCGCAATTAAGAAAGCTCGCTTGATCCGTAAACTGCGATTTGTCACTGCAAACTGCTCGCTTATCGCCCGTGAACAGATCAATAATTCGTTTCCGTTCCAGAGTTATCAGAAGGTTATTACTATTAAAAAAATCTGCGTCCATAATACTCGGGTAGGATAATCAAAAGCTTACCTATGCTGTGTGTACGTCATCCAACAGCACGGCTCCACCTGATTCGCGTCAAGACCCCAAAACTCGAGCTCTTCTTCGAACAGCGGTCCGCACACATTCGTAGGATAGTGAAGTTTACCTGAAAGAATAAGCATGATTTAATAGCAAAAAAATTGCGTAAAGAACAGTATGCAGTCTGTGCTAGTAGCGTTATGCATTTCTATCGTCAGAACTGATTTAATTTTCATTAAAAGAAAGTCTCAGATCACTCGGTTTTGAATTGCATCAATTATGAAAGCATTTTCGTGTCTGTCGCACTCTAGCAATATTTACAAATATAATGAGAATTAGATTGCCCTTGCCATATCAAATGTATTTGTAGGATCAAATTCATTTCTCTAATGGAATCTTAGGATCCAGCAATTTAATAAATTCGTGTCCATAAGCGCTCGTTCGAACTAGATACTCATAGGATTAGATATGATTTAATGAACGGCTGATCAAATCGTAAATCGGAATCAGTGTGCATCATTTTATGCGCCACTCGTTCGAAACTCAAAGGACGCATTATAAGCTGTGAATTTGTGATAAGAGCTAAAGAATAAGCTGAAGAACAAGCCTAAGCCTAAAAATTTTATTATCGTTGTAAAATGTCCCATTCACCTGTGCGGTAATAGTTTAGAATCATTCCGAAAACACCCGGATGTCTGTCGAAGAAGTATTCATTGAGCACTGGGTCGTAATTAGCCAGATTCGGTGTCAAACGGGACAATCTAGTCGCAGGTATTTTCTTCAGAACATGCTGATAGGTCTCATGGCGAATGCCACCCACGTTGAGAATGACTCGATTTTCGCTGTCCATATTTGTTGGTTGCGGTGCGGTTGATCAGGCTCTTGACTAATGACCAAAGGGGCGTTAGTTCAGCTCCAGTTGAAAGAATTGTACAAATTTTCTTTTTGCTCTGCAGTACTGCAGTCTGTTGCTTTAAGTCTGGCGCTTTTAGCGAGTCAAAAAAAGCTGATGATGTTCATGACTTTGACAGGCCTCTGAAGAGCGCGCCGTTGTGGTCTAAAAGCTGGTCGTAAGTCCGTCGCTGGTAGGCTCTGTATCGGTGCAGTCCCANTGATGTTCATGACTTTGATAGTCCTCTGAAGAGCGCGCCGTTGTGGTCTAAAAGCTGGTCGTAAGTCCGTCGCTGGTAGGCTCTGTATCGGTGCAGTCCCACTCCAGTTATATAATCATCTTCTTTCTCAGCATGGAATATTGGGCAAGTTTGTTGAACACGTCATAACCAAGCTTTTCTGAAGATCAGCCCAATTATTCGCACAATCTGAAATAAACGAATAAATAATAGTATGAACAAAAGCATTTCGAATCACGACTGATACCGATAGCGCGCTTCACGATTATAATCGAGCAAGTACTGGAGAAACAATAATGATGTCAACTCCTGATAACTTGAGGAGAATTCTTCAGTCCCGCGACAAGAATGACTCTGTTTACTCCTCAGCTTGAAAGCAAAGATGCAAGAGAGAAAAAAGCGAACAGCTAAATCTACGCTTAAGAGTGACCAAATAATTAAAAAGAACCACTTGCTGATTGCAATTATTGTCAATCGCTATTAGTTTTATTCGGCATTTTAAGACTCTTCCGCGCTGCCTAACGAGCAACATTAAAAAGACCTTAAACCGAAAGAGTGTACACAAGTCACGTTGCGAGACGAAAAAAATTACAACGCATCAAAAGGAAGCGATAGAATGTTTCGAGTTTTGAGAGCCTTTAGCGTCCACATTGGTACAACGTAATGTGCCGCTGAGTATTACCAGCCCACGGGTCGACAACAGTTCGTAAACCAAAAGGTGTGCTCTGCAAAATGAAGCAGCTAAACTGCCGAAATGCGAGGAGGGAAGAAAAACGCGCGCGGATGCGCTAGTTGAAGTGCCTTGCCGCAGTGAGCAGTGGCGACACGTGAAGCCATAAATTTGGCCCGCCGCCTCAGCCATCAACATAATTTGTTAACATTGCACTATTGCTAAGGAAGGGGCGTAAGAACGCTCAGTCTGAACTGAACTATTAACGCGCCAGGTCGGTACAATCTTCTGGGGGAAATGCAGATTAGATCCCAAAGAATGTTAGTTCGTAAAAGGCAGCATCTTTTGCGCCTTTCTCGCAGAACTATCAGAATTTTAATGCTGAGGCATTTTACAATTTGCAAGTGTAAAGATTTATCATCTGACAGATATTTCCTACTTTCTGACAAAGTTGTTCGCTTAGAATCTCGTTATTCTCCTATTGTAATTGGTTAATAAATTAGCTCCTGATAAAATCGGAAGGGTCAGCTAAACGAGCTTTCTCAGATTAGTACGAGATTCGAGCTTGGTGGAGATTCGGAGTGATTAAACGAACATTTTTTCATCTCAGGGGGCTTCCGGGATAAAAGCTCTGCATGGATAGTCATAGCATTTTCTTTCAGCAGAATATTATTGAAGAATCGCGCAAAATTTCGCAGTTAATGACAGGATATTAAGAAACTACGTTGACGCGCGAGATCTTAAAGCCGCCTGCTGTTTGCTTAACGACAAAGGATAGAATGGAAGCTCGACAAAAGCAAGATAGACGCATGAGTAGGCGACTGAGAGAGTATGTAATGGAAAAATGACAAAAAGACGAGAAGGAAGAAGACAATAAGAACAAGGTATGGCAAAGCCGGTGAAATTGTCTCGCGCCAGTGTACACATCCCAGCAGACGCAACGTCCCACATCCGGGCACAGTTGCGCCGAAAAACTAATCGATGTCCATGGCCGGCAATTAAGCTTAGGAGGCTGAGGAGGGCGGCGAAGGCAGAGGGGCGACTAGACGAGCGCCCACAACGCCTGGCTTGTTTATTGCGCTTGTCCACACGCGGCGCTGAAAAGATAAGTGGACAGATGGAGAGCGGGGCACAGAAATGAAAGTGAGTGGGCGCCTTCGACCGTTCTGGCCGTCTATGGAAGCAACGATTAGGAATAGTTTTAGAGGAACTAAAAGCGCGCGAATAGCGTTGTCAGCAAGGGGTTGCGCTCAGTTAGTTGTAGCAATAAAAATCGCCTATTTTCTCACGACGATATAAACGTTCTGCGCTGTTTTATGGGAATCAGGCAGCATTATTGACTTGAGCGACGTGTACGTCGCTCTTTGTGGAAAAATTGAAATTAAGCAGCATTCGATACGGCTGACGTTGAACGTATAAGGCAACGCCGATCAGACCCTTGCAATCCTAACCACTCCCGCCAGTAAGCCATGGCAATAACACTGGACTTCGGGAACCAAAATGCGGCGAAATGATCTCATACGCTTGGCGTGCTCTATCTGACTCCCGCCCCGGCCGGCGGCTGGACACTAATCTTGCCACAATCTCGCTGCCTGCGCGTACACACACTCTCTCTCTCTCTCTCTCTCTCTCTTCCCTCCAACCAACCGAAATCCCATTTATCAGGATCAAACCCCAGACTTATATCCGTCACTGTTAGAGGTAAAGCTGGGGTAGGGCAGGAGTTGTCAGTTTCTGGAGGATTCCCATGAATTTTCATGGGATACTGTTAAAATTTCCTTGATCCCCCGCTTGACAACTTCATCTACGTCATAGGGTGACGGCAATTTTTCTTGCTGAAAAAATAATTTAAGACCGCGTCTTGTTGTTAGGACTTACGTATCATTTATACCTTAAGCCTCTGCTTATATGTGACCATCTGACTCCCACCCAATACTGTCCCTTAGTGTAAGTTCAATAGCTAAATTAGTTGTGCATCTTCTTCAAGACGCTTACCTCAGTCTCAAAGCGCGCAAAGCTAGTGAGGATCTCCCTTTTCTCTTTAATTTCTATTTTGGTGAGAATGGCGCAGTGGCGATAGAGATCTTACTACGCCAGCAGATTTATTCTCAAGAGTCAGCGGTGAGAGGTTGTGTTATTGTCCTACGTCCACCGCTTTGCTCATGTCATTGCCAGAGGTTTCGCGACTTTACGACATGGCACCGTTATGAGAGAAGCGAGCGCAGGAGATATCATCTCCCCGTACAAGTTCCTACCCAATAGGCACTGGCAGGAGTTTTTAAAAAGGATAGCATTATTTGAAAATTATTTAAACCCCATTGGGTAAGATAAAATAAATTTACACCATAAAATATTATTCATCCGCTAGGGGTAGGGTTACATGTAAGAGTCGTCAGAGCCTGTCGGAAACAGTCAAAGAGTAGTAAAGAGAATTCGGAGGAATCTGAGGAAAAGCTGTTACTTACGTCGCGAGCACTTCATAGGCCAAATACCGACGAGAGACAGGCGCCTATTTTTCGAAACCGTC
The DNA here is from genome assembly GCA_002796945.1 of Plectus sambesii. Taxonomy (NCBI): domain Eukaryota; kingdom Metazoa; phylum Nematoda; class Chromadorea; order Plectida; family Plectidae; genus Plectus; species Plectus sambesii. Next base: position 12,073 of record NIUQ01001747.1, read on the forward strand.
GCTAGTACTTAGGTTTCGTCCGCTGCTGAACTGAGAACAGCTCCCGCGCGCCGCCTCCTCGCTTCTGACACATACCGTGAAGAATATCAATTTTCCGCGCACACATAGCCGGCCGCGCATCGCTTTATTAGTGGTCACCAGGGTAACGGAATAGTCAGTAAGCGCAAATATGAGGAATTGTTAACATGAGTCGCTCTCGCGGCCCGTCGGCGCTTTACTGAGGGCGCAAACAGCAGATGACGAACAAATCTGTAATGAGCACGAGCCGCGTTTAAGTTGGACAAGTACAGTAAGAGTAGCGGGCATCAAGCGAAAGAGCATGTGGACAGAAGTCAATGGATAGATTTTATATCGTATAATTAAGCAAAAACCGTACTTAACAAAGCGCTAAAGGATACCCGCAGCGTACGACTTTAGCTAAAGTACGCGATATGAAACCCATTCAATGCCAGATGTGCTGGCGACCGCGATGACACGATCAGATGTATCCAGGGGACTATTTTGCAAAGCTATTGTTATCGCTATTGTTGCGGTTACAGTTGTCGGAAGCGCGGTGATTGGTCGGTTATGACGTGTGCGTAAAGCGCTCTCCCCAAAATATCACATTCGACCATAAACCGCACTTTCCTTAATTGCTATCGCAACAGTTGCGATTATAACTGACTTGTGAAATTAGTCCCACAAGTGTTCCAGGCGAGCATGAGCCGAGAGCTAATGAGCCAAAGAATCAATGTGTCAAACAGCTACCGGGTTTTTCCGAGTATAAGCCCCGGGGCTTGTAATAAGAATTGGCACTTTTCGCGTCTCTACTTTGTCCCCAAATAGAAGCCCCGGGGCTTCTATTTGGAAAATTCGATTACATAACGCTTTTTGCAGTACCAATCATACTTGTATTTTACGTCGTTTTTCCATCTTTTAAAATAATCTTACACGCAAATAAAGGAAGATTTATATGGATTTTGCAAATTCTAATAGAGAATGCGGTATATACACGTAAAATTCACTTGAAATAATTTCGCTTCACGCATTCATGGTGATCCTTTTTCGGCTCCAAATATAAGCCCCGGGGCTTCTATTTGGAAAGTCAAACCGAATATAAGCCCAGTGGGGCTTCTATTTGGGGGGGGGGCTTCTAATCGGAAAAACCCGGTAAAAGAATAAATCAGTGGAACTATGTGAAAGTTCACAGCAATCCTCGGAATCCCCACTCCACCTCGGATCTTCATGGATTTATCCGTGACTATGACTATATACACCCTGAGCCAACTGGACAGACACATTAAGGAAAAAATCATTTACGATGGTAATACTATCATTGTATATAAAGAGAGAATTTTCAGGGCATCTCAAGCAAACCATCTGGCGATAGGCACCTGGGATATAACGTTCAGGTCGCTCACCTTGTCTCGCTCTTGTGTTTTATGAAAACACTTAGTGCAAATAGTTGCAATGCAATCTGATTCTCGTATCGCACTTCTCTATTATAGAGAGGTTTACCATATGATAGCCTGAGATTCCTGAGCTCTGTTGATTGCCCGTCGATACAGTGGGGGACAGCAGGTGATGTAAACATCATAATGTGAGACTGAGTACACTCGGGTGAAGCTCCGTCAGCGCCATTACAAGGCAATAAATCCCACTCGCTTTTGTCTCCTTTCTCTGGATTTAAATCATAGTATCTCCTCGGGAGCTAACCATAGCACCTCTACACCTACAGATTACTGGCAAGTTGGAGCATAGCAAAGCTAGTTTGTATTTCTTTCCAGTTATAGTTTCAGCAGCGCAATGTTTGGAATATATATTACGGCGCAAACAGTCTTGTGTCTGTCTCTATCCAGCCATCTGAGATGATCTCAAAGGCAATAAAAAAGATTTATGCATTCAGGAGACGAATGTACTCGTAATTAAATACTCTAAAGTGGCAATAAGGAAATAATATAGTCACAGTGTACCTTGTATAGTTCATATTTATGAATTATTCACAATATTAGACTCTGTTTCAACAATTATCGGAGCAGTACGCGATATTTAATCATTATCTTACATGCAAACGCAATGTCGTCAGTGTACTATTGGCATATGAAAGATAACCGCTTATCCTCACAAATTGATTCAGCAGAACAATGAATTTTGGTTTACGCTGCTCAGTTTTATGTCCTCTACGTTATGCAAATTTCGACTCTTCTTCAAAGCCGAAGCAAAACACGCTGTTTGCAGAACATGAAAGCTTTCGTCAATACTCTAGCGAGCACAAACGCTCTCCCAAGCTATCGACAATTGCAGCGGCGCTCGCCATTTCGTTACTTCCGGCCTCCTGTCTGCTCGTATCAGCGTTACCAACCCCGAAATCACTCCCCTAATCGAAGCAGGGGAAGATAATATGCGCTAGCAACTTTCTAACCCTGCAACTTGCGCCTGGCGCAGGAAGACGTTTCCGTAAACGCCATTGGAATCTGTATAGAAAAATTGCGCTCTAACTTAGGTGAGATTGAGAAGGGTGCAGACACGGTCAGCTCAGTTCAGAATTAAGCCTTTTAAGAACCTTCTCGAATTGGACCAACAAAAGAAACCTCGATTTTAATTTTATATGCAAAAGGTTGACGATGGGTAGTAGACGGCAGCAGATTGTGACAGATGAATCCGCAGCAGCGAATGTTTATTGAAACCAACTAACCTCAAGCCCTAAACTTTGCATCAGGGACGAAGTCTGGAGGTGACCTAATTTAGCAATCTTCCACCAGTTTTCAGAAGAGCACTTTTGTTTTCTACATCAATTCTTTGTCCCTCCCAGTCTTTGAAACCATTATTGGATACGCGGTCAATATCATGGTTTCTTTTTTGACTCAATATTAGCAGATGTCTCAATTAGACGAAAGCGACCTAGGGCCAATTTCATAAAACTGTTGAGCTGTTGAGAACTGAGGAATTGAGGCGTGCACCCATTGTTTGAAATTCAAATCTGATCAATCGGCGTGCGCCTCAGTTCTTCAATTCTCAACAGCTCAACAGCTCAACAGTTTTTATTAAACTGGCCCCTGGATGAGCACATTTTAAGAAACGGGATAGCGGATTATCGACAAAATATTTACTGATTATGTTACTGGTTCAGACGAGACAGAAGCAATTATATACTCTGCATCATTTTGCCGCAACCATTAAACTTCTTTCCATCGCCATTGTTTCAAATTTATTTTTAATCTAGGGTCTATTTAGAAAACGGTTTAATCTCAGCCGATATACTTACGATTGTGAGAAGCGTGGCAATAGGTCATTGTGACGCGTGCGAAAACGAATCCTCCCGCGCGTGTCACATCTTATCAATCGCAACGCCTTCTACAACCGTANCGATTGTGAGAAGCGTGGCAATAGGTCATTGTGACGCGTGCGAAAACGAATCCTCCCGCGCGTGTCACATCTTATCAATCGCAACGCCTTCTAAAACCGTAATCGGAATCGCTGTCATTGCAGCCTTTTTGCGAACAAGGAGCAACTTTACGCTGTCCAGCTCAAATTATCCTCCGCAAAGCACTCTGAACATTAGCTGGCTGATGAATGCTTTCAACATTTGGGGAATCCCTCTTCTATCAGCCGTAACCAAGATGGCGCCTGCTATTGAATGTCACAGCATTGTACGTCTGCGTGCAAAAGAGGACATCAAATCCTTTAATTAGAGCGCTATTCACGCCATTAGCTACCGGGTAGAAGAAGGGACAATCCAAACGCGCGCGACGGCGTCAGATGAGATGAGCATTCGAGCCGGCCAATAGAAGGACGAGAATAGACGCGCTCGCGCGCTTTCGTCCGCCCAAGTCGCACCCCGACGGAGATGGGGCCAATTAACGGAGGCAATAATGGCTGGCGATGACGCCATATGACACGCGGCGACGACAGCTAGTTTGCCCGTGTACGTTTACGCTACTGAGTACCACGCATTCTATTTAGAAAGGATATCAGCTGGATGTTTTATTGGACTAGAGGGGGTTACAATGATGCTGTGAAAATGTGGCCCCTTGTAAAGATTGACATAGAGCCGGTTCTATAATCGTTTCCTAAGTCATGCTTAAGTTATGCATTACTTAAAACCATTATGAAGCATAGCGCTGAGTATCGCTATGAATTGNTTGACATAGAGCCGGTTCCATAATCGTTTCCTAAGTCATGCTTAAGTTATGCATTACTTAAAACCATTATGAAGCATAGCGCTGAGTATCGCTATGAATCGCCTAATTTTAGGAAAAGATTATGGAACCGGCCCATAGGGTGTTGCCAACTCAACGCAGTGCCAAAACCAAAGTCCGGCAGTAATCGTTTTGGGTTAACGCCATCCCCCAATCTTTAAAATGCCCTACCCTCAGTTACCTGATGGCAGCCACCTCTACTTCCCTGCGTCCTTACTTATTAATTCGTCTACGATTCTCACAATTAAAGAATGAAAAAGACAAATAATCTGTCGCAGAGTGCAAATATGCCTTCAGTACTGCTATTGGCAGATTTTAAAATTTTTATTTTCACAGCTCAGCCACTTTCGGAACTCAGCGATCAACTGACTGCATTTTCATGAAAGATGGCTTTAACAAAACCTTTAACACTTTTTTCGGGCGAGCAAAAACTGTAGTATCGTCGCGAATTGCCATCTACATTCCCATGTACCCCCTGCTCCTTTGGGCACACCACTTCCTTATAATTCTTGATACCAATTACCGTATTAACGGAGCCTAGAGTATCCTATCAAATACCGCAATCATATCTAACTCATTACTCAAGGTGTAGCAAAAACCTTACCAAGTATGATTCAGCAAAAGTTCCTAGCCATTTTCCGATCAATATACACCGCTGTCATCCTCATACGTCACTCTTGCATTCCATTTCGTCAGAGTAGCGTGCTAAGCGAACGCAGAGATGAGGAAATAAAATGCAAGAGAGACGAAATGGAATGCAACAGTGGCGAACTGGGATGAAGGCGGGTGTAATTTTGGTATAGGGAACAGAAGAGACGGATGTGTCTCGTCCGCTTCCCACCTAGCTCTACCACTGGCCTGCTGTAGCGACTCGATTTCGTTTGTGCCCGCGCGGCACGACACAGCTTTCCAATGCGAGAAAGCGAGACCGAGCGGGTCGGCGGGACCGCTCGCTGCCGGCCGCTTTGCTCTTATACGCCTAGCGATGGAATTAGCCGGGCTTCCCGCGCCAACCACCACTACCATCACGCTACTATGCAAATGCCCATTAGACGGCGCCGGGCGCCTGTGCCGTCGGTTGAGGCTGCGCATTTTTTCGTTCGCATGCGAAACACGATGGGGCTATATGAGCGATTGCTTCTCATCTTCGACGCTCTGCGTATTAACTGCAAAGCGGAACGAGCGGTATCCTTATCGATGTGTTTTTTGAAGACCGATTAAAATTCAAAAATTGATTGTATAGCATTGTAATGTGATTCTGCACCGCTACTGAACCAAGTAATCTACCACACGTTCAATAGATGAATTCAGACGCTGACTATGCAAAGTTAGCCTTGATCGAGTATCAAATGGGTGTAGATTAATTTATAGACAGACGTATCCCTGTAGAATATTGCAAAATTACTATGTACATTTCTTCGCATCATAAATTTTGTCAAGGATAGATGGAAAGAAGTAAATATGCAAAAAAATGGTCTCTCCCAATGAGAAAAGCTAAAATATTAGTGCGCAGATAATGAATGATATTTTTTTATATACTCTGCTCTTGCTTTTACTACGCTTCCGTGTTCTGTATAGTGAAATGTAAAGGGAGGCACCGCCTAATTTGAAAGAATGAAGTAGAACTCGAAAGAATTCTCTTGAATCGCAGTCATACAAGTATTGCATAACTTGAGTGTAGGAGATCGTAAAGAGTCTCTTATATTCGATCACTTATGTTCACTTTTGGCTATATCAGTGTATGTTCATAGTTATTTATTAGTGCGAACAAAAAGTATTGCCAAAAAGTGAACCAGTGGCACGAAGGTAACAATCACTAAGCATAATGCGCAACGACGCGATCGTCGCAGATCTGTTCCAAGCGACTATTCCAATGCTTGCTCTCTGATGCACGCAGCTTTGGCTTTGTCGATGAGCTCAAAAAGACCTCCATCGTAGAGTCGGCCGATTTTCGTCGTCCACTTGTAAACCTGGTCGTCGTCTTCGCCGTTCAAAATCTAAATATAATAGCAAACAGTAACAAACTATCAAGACACACCATTATGAGCTTTTTAGGTTCGAGCTTAGGAAGAGGCCAAAAATTTAAGTTTAGGAATATTATCATGAAGAGTCAACTTTAATAAAGTTGAGCTCCTAAATTCTCAGCCGAATAGGCAATATTCTCATAAAATCTGCATCACCAGCAGCTGGACGAGTAAACTGTCAGGGGGGCTTTATTTTGTGGGCGCTTGTTGCATATGTTGGAAAATGAGCGATTACGAACTGATGTGGCATAATTGCTATTGCGATTGATTATTTGGCGCAAATTGTTTAAAGAGGCCTTAAAACTGCCTCACTCATAAGCCTTAGCGACAGAATGACATATGCTAGTACTTTTTTACCTCGTGACACGCTGGTTGACACGAAGGTGGTGTGAAAAATAACTTTCTTTGATACTAGGTCATATATGTTTGCCTCAAGTTAGAAATGTTAACTCTCACTATCATTCGTTGCATGTATTTATTGATGCTGTTCTTAAATAATTTTGCTGCTGTGTGGCAATCATTCCTCTTCTAAATGTTAAGTCCCATTGATAGGCCGTCAAATTATTCGAATAGAGAAACATCAAAAGATTATTCATTTCATGTTACGGTCAAATATAGAGAAGAGAAAAATCTTACTTTCGCTCGAAACTCGTCAATTAAACTCATGTAGTTGGTAATGTGGTCAGTGATGTCGTCACCTTCGGTTACGTTGGCGATCGTCTCCTCCATCATGGTCATTGTGCGGTGAAATGTTCCAACTTCTGACACCTTTTCAAGCAGTTCCTAATAAAATATGCAACTTTGAAATAAAATATATAAAGGACCATATCAAGCGACTATAAAATAGATGGATAGAAAGATCAAATGTCAGTACTTCAGTTTTAGGTAGCGTAGTACACATCAGTTTCTCATAGTCTGTCACAAATACTTGCACAAAAACACAACTTATGTATAGGTATTGTACATTTATTTCTCTAAATTCACAAAGTGAGATTTTTCACGAGGAATGGTAATCTTCAATCCTCTCGGTTAGAGTATTCGGGATGAATTTTTACCCTTATACGTCAAGAATATTACTTGTAGGTAATTGTGAGAATTGAGGAATAACCAAAAATTACATTCTGCGTATCGCTGGATGAAAATAATTCTTAAATAAGATCAGCGATGGACTGCAGTCAAGTTCGTCCATTTCTGAAGGCGTCCCTGGCTGACCTCACAAAGTAGGATATGCTGCTATACTCTCACCTCTGTGGAGTTTGGTTGAAAATGTGTGGACGCATTGAGTCGCTGAACGAACTTTAGACTGTCACGTCCGAGAGCCGATTTTAGGTCAACCATAGCTGAGTCACAGTCTGTTTGCGCTGTCCACACAAAGGACGCCGCCAAAACGCAGCTAATTACGAAGCAGATCAACCGCATCATTGCCAAATGATTTCAACCTTTTAGGTCTGCTGAAAAATATTCCTCAGCGTTACATATTTAATGTGCTGGCCTTTGAAGATCTATTCAAATGAAGCAAAAGGACAGAGCTTGGAGGGAGCTCAAAAATCTAATGCGCTAGTTTCTAAGTTGTCAAAATATAGAAGATATTCCGAAATTCGGAGTTGGTGGCTTTATCATGCCACCGTCGACAATCCCATCATTCATTCGTAGCTACGCCTAAACTTGCTAGCGATCGGTTCTGCCAATCTCACAACGCGATAATAAGCCAGTCACAGCATTGAATCCGAGCGAGAACTGCGAGACCGAAGTTTGCAGTCATCGCAGAAGTATGCAAGCACAGGGTTTAATGAAACATCCGAAGAGCGCCGTATGCAAACTATTTCGACGCGAAACCGAGGGGGGAAGTTGACGAAGAGCAGAGTCCACTGAAAGACTGAGAAGAGAAGTGTCAACTATTTCTGCTTTAGTACGAAAGATTGTTGTTGATAGATGGCAAAATCGTGAAAAAAACTTGCTAAAAATCCGGCCGCTGCTTGAGTTATCGCGCGACAGAATAAAACAACGATGCAAGCTGCAATTTAGAACCGACGCACGCTTTTATTTAAGATGGTATATTAACGGCGTCGGTATCAGCTTTTCTGAAATGATGATTTTCGTTCAATAGACTATTACAGCTGACGAAATGTGGCCCCTATTGCATAGTAATTTCAGCAGGTGCAACTGCTATAATCGCCTGGCGATTGTAAACTACGGGAATGACGCCCCCCTCCCGCTCCCCTGCACACAACACTACTCAAGTCGTAGCCTTTGCCACCTCGAATCATAAGTGTGCGGAGTCTGAAGGCGATGCGATTGAACTAGCCGCATATCGAAGGTGAATTGAATATTTCCGGCTAAATTCAAATCCTGGCACTTCACATAATCCAGCGACCGCGTCGCGCTTCTTAGAGATCATAATTCAATAAGCCGATATGGTGTGTGCTATTTACCTTTATTGAAAAACTTATTTTTCTGCACAACGTCATCACGTCAGGGGTAATATGTTTCTGCCCACTAAGTCTCACATTCTATTAGCTTTTAAATGAATATAAATGAGGCCGTCGCATGACGCGGACGCGCGGTGGGATGGCAATCACGGCTGGAAGCGCAAACCTAAACTTTGTTGACGGGCCTATAGTTGCAGTCGACCTATTCCAACATTTTCATTTGTCTGTGTCATTTTGGCAAGTTTTTCGTGAAAATTCTTTTCAGTACATGAATAGGAGAAATGGTCCCGAGATGTAAAATATTACTAAATGTAGACACGTGTCCCAATGCCCCAAATGCCTTCTATTGAAAATTTTTGATCTTCCGCTACTTTAATTAACTTATGAGACGATTCTCGATGATTTATTATTATTTTATAAAGACTATTAACGCAATGGCTTTGCATTTCTCGAAAGGTCGTCAGTGGCGTGGCAAGATCATTTGGACATTTACTGTCAAACGAGCAGCTAAAGTGAAATTCATTTATGACTCCTCAGAGTAAATTTTATCGATTTTATTTCTCTACATTCACTGAAAGCAGGAGGAAATCTTTGAACAATTTTTATGTTCTGGCGATCAGCAATTTAATCTAAGACGCCGACATTTTAATAAATTTTGCGTTAGGCTCTGTGACTTAGATTTTGAATTAGGTACATCCTTCCTTCTGCGTTTCTAGGATTTTTCAACCCAGTCACAGCGCCCGGTACATTTGATGGCCGCGTCCTCTTCATTGAGTTCCTTCTGACGCACGCGCGCTGAGGCAGTTTCTGCGTTACAATATGAGACAGCCAAGTATTTGAGCCTTTGATTGCACAAGCAGTTACTATTGTCGTGACGCGCTCACCCATTGGCACCCATCACGCGAATTTTTTCTGCTTCTAAATAGACCTGATTTACCTTAAAAATTTATACTTTAAGTGTACTTTGAAGAGGAAGTGCTATTCAACCAATGGCTGTTAGTTTGCTGTGTGCATCAAGACACGCAGGCAAATGCTTGCTGGTGCTAATTTTTGCAATTCTCTTTCAACGGTGCTATCTGGAAGATCTGAATGCTACAGAAAGTATTACTACAAATGAAAAGTGCGTATTTTTTTTAATTGTTGGCAGCAGAGGCAGCTGAAATAACTGAGTTAAAAATTTGGACGGCCGAGGGCGTCAAGGCAGAACTCCGCTGGGTGCATTGGACACAAGTGTATTTATCATTTTGCATTCAGAGTAAATACAGTCAACTGTGTTTATAACGTCGATCTATATAACGTAACTGTCACTATAATGGCGGTCTTTAGCCATTCCGTTTATTATGTTTTGCACAAGGCCAACTGCTTTTATAATGTAACCGTCTTTATAACGTCGATCTTTTGCCGGTCCCTTGAGCGACGTTATAAAAGCAGTTGACTGTAGAGTAAATTATACATTGCTGCCAATTTCGATTAAATTTTTAAAATTACAGACATTGTGTTCAAGTTTTGATTTAAATAAACTAAATAAGGTTTTGATACAGCAACTCAACAATATTTACTCCTTATAGAAATAGCAGAAATCATGAAATATCAAAGGATATTTCTGCGATGAGTTTTGATTAAAAATTAGTTTTCTCTTTTATATAATATTTACAATAGTAATAATAATACCCTTTTAGTTTGATGGTATTAATATTTGCAGACGAATTTCAGAGATAAGAAACTTAAAAGCATATCTCATTCTGATGTTGAAATTTTGAAAGATATTCTATATTTATTGTTGCAGAAGACTAGCAGGACCACCTTTACAAGAGAATGCTGAGGTACTGCCGATAGAATTTCCCCCTGAAGAGGTTACTGGTGCATTACCGAGAGAATCAGAATCTCCGGAACCTACGACGAGCGCTCCTGGAGCACAAATTCCATTGGATGAGTAAGGCTCGGTTCTGTTTTTCACATATTGCAGCCTATAATGAAAAATTGTTATGCATTACACTCAATGAGTTACTGCCACTTTAGGGAACCTGAAAATGTGACAAAGAATGCAACTGACCTGTGGATCGTCGACATTGATGTTGTCTCCAATAACCTAACTGAAAGTGTGACAAAGAATGAAACAGATTTCATAGTGATCGACGTTGACATTGTAACCGACAACATAACTGAAGTTGTGACAAAGAATGAGACTGACTTAGAAGTGGTCGGCATTGATATTATTCCGCCTGAAGAGGCTATTGATGCATTATCGAGAGAAGCAGAATCTTCGGAATTTACAGAGAGCAATCCTGGAGTGCAAATTTCATCGGATGAGTAAGGCTTAGTTCTGTTTCTTATGTATCGCGAGCTTTACTAAAAATATGAAATGAATTACATTTAATGAAATGCTAACATTTTAGGGAGCCTGAACATGTGACAAAGAACGAAACTGACCTATGGGTAGTCGACATCGATGTTGTTCCCAACAACATAACTGAACATGCGACTAAAAATGCCACTGACTTCATAGTGGTCGACATTGACATTGTTACCGACAATGTAACTGAAGTTGCGACAAAGAATGAGACTGACTTAGAAATGGTCGGCATTGATATTATTCCCCCTGAAGAGGCTATTGATGCATTATCGAGAGAATCAGAATCCCCAGAATCTGCGACGAGTGCTCCTGGAGTGCAACTTTCATTGGATGAGTAAGGCTTGGTTCTATTTCTTACGTATTGCGAGCTATCATGAAAATTTGATATGAATTACATTTAATGAATCGCTGCCGTTTCAGGGAACCGGAACATGTGACAAAGAATGCAACTGACCTGTGGGTGGTCGACATTGATGTTGCCCCCAACAACATAGCTGAACATGCGACTAAAAATGCCACTGACTTCAGGGTGGTCGAAATTGAGGCTGTTTCCAATACCATAAATGCAAATGGGACTAAGAATGAAACTGACCTGTGGGTGGTCGAAATTGATGTTGTTCCTAGCAACATAACTGAAAATGTGACAAAGAACGAGACTGACTTCACCGTGGCCGACATTGACGTTGTTCCCGTCAACGCAACGGAGCGCAATGAGTCAGTTAATTGTTATATGAAGTTGATGCACCTTGTTTGCAAGTAACACATCGTCATGATTGCAGCATTATCGAACCTGCAGGTGTCATTGCAAATATCGAAAGCGATAGTACACAAGGTAATTCGACGGAAACGGCCAAAAAGTAAGATTTTTTATTCACTTTGTTTGGTTGAAATTTAGTGAGTATTATAAAAATTCCTGGAAACGTTGAACTGAACGTTCTTCATTTCTCATTAGCTTTAGCTGACATAACATATTCGTATGCAGAGTTCTGAATGACAACTTGAAGTTATTGGATTAGTATTAAGTTGTTCACGCGGAGCTTAAAATGTATTATGGTCCACGCCACTTTGAGTTTAGTCATAATTTAGCGTAAGCTGCGTCGAAGGTTTTGGAATTTCTGAGTGTATGCCACGCTCGACGCCGCTAAGGCAATAATAGCTTCTTTATTTAACGCTGAAATATCCCCTGACTGCAAAAAGAGGGGACGCATTCACCATTATAAAGCACGTATACTCACTGGAGTTTTGTTTTATTACAAATAACTATCAAAAGCATCAAAGTATCTTTTTTCAGCAACGATGTTAAAGTGCCACAGACAGAAATTGCCAAGAAAAAGACAAACATTGGCATTCTGGCCTTGCTGATCGCTCTGCTGGTGGTTGCGCTGACAATTTTTGTCATTATTGGCTGCATCCACTGGTTCAGGAAGCAGGTATGAATCAAACTGAATCATAGTTCCTTGGCCATTTTGTGTATGAGCTCTTTATTAAAACGCAATCTCTGAAAAATACTTTCTCTTATGAGCATAATATAAATGGAGTTTTCTCCGAAATAGGCTACTGCTTGAGCTTGCAGGCCCCACGGGCTCTATACCGACGAAAGCGTAAAAGAGTGCCTGATGCCGTTACTATGGCTGCCTATGAATCATATTATGGCACTCGCAGATCCAAAATTTCCGAGTAACTATCAATATTTATCTCTTGCACTTGAATCATAACATCTGAATATTTCGATATATGCGTTAAATATGTTATGGGTCTTAAATCTTGATGGATCGTAAAGCGAAGCGCTCGCATCGTTTGTTTTCTGGCAAGACAATTTTGCAGTGTCTATAGATTTTAAGACTGACTGGCCTGGATTGCGGCTGCAATCCAGTTGAGGGCGGGACATTGGTTGCCATCATTTAGCGCTGCAAAGTGCGTCACGCATAATAATGTGTATTAGGAGATGCTTAATCGAACAGATGTTACATCATAGATGCTCTACCACACTCCCTATGTGATGAAAACAAGAATTTCAAGTTTATTAACATATAGGTAGACAGTGTTACAGTCAATCCTTTAAATCAGAAATAAATGTTCACAATTGACGATGTTCAGTTTTGATTGATTAATGGACGACACATGCAAAATTTCTCACAACAGTAGAACTCGATTATATGCAGCTTCTCAGGAGCCAGTTAAAAGCGGCATATAGCCAGGTTCTGAATATATAACCGGATCCTACTGTATTTCTAAAAACGCGTCTTGAAGAATTCTTTCACGTTGCCGTAATCTAACATATCAACTAGAAGCGATGTCGTAGCAATAAACGAAAAGGGGAGTTTAAATGTCTTTGCTTGGTTCAGGAAAGTCTGGCGCGTACAGCGGCTCTCGAAAAAGACGTCGTCATCATTGCGCACAAGAAGAGCGCGTGGAGCGCGAGTGGCACTACTCCCTCGCCGTCTCCTTCGCCGAAACACAGCACAGACACTAGCTATTCGTTAGCTGGGCCAGACGGACTGTCGCCTGTTCGTGTTGACGGCCAAGGGAAATTGACTGTTTGAGTCTGTCCAATGTCGTATACTGTACCGTCCAGTACGATAAATTTTTGAAGCCTGCTTTGTTAGGGTAAAATGCGCTCTTTGTGTTTGAAAAGCAATACTATTTATCGCACTTCTAATAATTGCCTGGGATATATATTTTTCCACTGGAACATGACCATCATTCAGTAGTCCTGTTTCTATTGAATTTTATATTTTTTGCAATTTTTAACTAACAATAAACAAAAATTACACCTCAAGCATTTCTACCATAGCTGCGGCTGACCTTGAGTTGTTCTAAAATGATTGTACTCACGCTTTGCTCTATTTAATTTCTGCTTCATGCAGTTTCTTTGATTAATGTTACTAAACATTGGATTTATTAGCTATTTCGTAAAGAAATCTTCAGAATCCCTTAAATCAGTTTCGGTTCTTCGGTTTATAAATTAACTGAAGCAGTTAAATCAACGCGCAGATGGTTGCGAAATGTCTTCAGGGACTGCATTCAGTTACGCGCCGGATCTCTTATTACAGTCGAAGTGCACACCGCGTGTAATCCGGAGCATTGCTGAATACGGTCCCAGAAGTTGCACTGTTACAGGGACGGCAATTATTTGATGTTATGCGATCTATTTCGTGTACATTCGAGTCTGCTGGACGCTGCAAACCAGCGGCTTTAAAACGACTGACGCGAGTTACTGATAATGGACGCTCTACTTTAATGGCTTACCGTACCTGCTTCTGTCTAATATAACTTCTCTAATTGAGTCTACTGTTGCTCTAATAAATTTTTCTTTATTGCAAAAAGGCGTGTAAGAAACGATGTTTTGCAAAAGCAAGCACAATTATTGGATGGCTGTGCTTCAACTTGGCTTTGATTAACCTTCTTAACTTTTGAATTGCTGCAACAGCGGGACTTACTGTTGAGAATATCCTACTGCTCATTAATATAAGTTCACAATTTGTAGATTAAATGAATATACTTTTTGCTTCAAATTGATATGACATTTTACGATGAATTAGTGCTCCGGTCGTCAATTACGACTCTTAACTGCGCATAAGTTATTGTTTGACCTTGTTTGCTTATTCATTGAAATTTTCAATCGTGCAATAATCGCAGTTTCTGTCAAGTCGACAATGTTCTCTATAACTGTGCGTCGCCAACTGATTTGTGTCCGTTGCGTAATAAATAATAAACCATGAACTTGAGGAAACCAATAGTTACAAGTTCAGTAGAAGAAAGTTGAGCATCAATAAAATGAAAGCGAAGAAAGCTAATCGTCAGGCTGAGTACGCTTTTAACCAGGTCTTTTATACTGGGGTTCGTTTTTGCACGCGCGTAGCGCGTGCCTTCTCTTCTAGTCGCTCAAAGTGTCACGTACGAAATAAGTAGCACCATGTGTTCGCATAGAAGCAGACGTCTGTAGGCGCTAAAAATGATCGACTCGGGGGTAATTTGGGTCGGTGATTCGAATGGAAGCATCAGTTTTTTATGGATCTCGCTCATTCGCAGGGAATTTCGCTTCGAAAATCGCACTTTTGACGATTTCTTTTGGCGTTTTTTTCTTTTCGATAGTTGAACGAGTTAACTTATATGGAACGTTAGTTTTGATAGTTTGGCACATTTTGGCATTAATTTCCACTCGATTAATCGGCTTATTGGGACAGGAAGCGCAAAAAATACATCGAACAATTTCGGTGGCATTAGAGCAAAATCGCTTAGAGTGATTACGCCTCTAAACGAAGAGGACAATATGTATTGTAAATGGTACGGTAGGCCATAAGTTCATCGCTATCATAGTAATCGATTTATGATAACGGAACGCACGACACGAGAGGCATAGTCAATTATGCAAATTTTGGAGACAATGACATGGGTATATATGCATCCCGACGTCCTTCCATTTATCAGTTCCAATTCATCGTTGTCTTTTTCTCTCTCGTGTGCTCTCGCTCCCCTTTTTCTCCCCCCTTCCCCTCTACCTCGCGCTCTCCCCGAAGAAAAGCTGTCGTTCCAACGAATTAAACGTGATCTTCGCTGCATCGTCAACGCTGCCAACTGGCTCTGAGAGGAAGACGTTCAGGGTTTCGAAGGGTCATGTACGAATTAAGTAGCACCATGTGTTCGCATAGAAGCAGCAGTCTATAGACGTTAAAAACGATCGGCTCGGGAGTAATTTAGCACCCTGATTCGAATGAACGCATCA
>NIUQ01001748.1:0-31865 GCA_002796945.1 Plectus sambesii
CGACTGTCTCTAATAGAACGACAGTCTCCAATAGTACGACAGGGTAGAGAGGGATCGAAAAATAGTACGACATGTCGTAGTATTAGAATAATTACGGTAGTCATCTTACAACGTGTAAATTTCCAGTAAATTGGAATACGAAAGAATACAAGAAAATTTCAAAAGTTCTCTTATATCCAGGTTTCTGTCATATAAGGCTCTCATCTCTTGTTCAGCTCAAGGTCAGAAGTCAAGAAATATTACAGGCTTATAAAAGTGAAGGAAATTAATCATTTTAGCGTTACTGGCTAATTTATTTGTTTTATAGCATTGTATGCTGAAAAGTTTGTGCCTAAAGGCAGAAACCTGTATATTCACGCCCATGTGAACAAAATTTTGTGAATTTCTTTGATCATTCTCTTCTGCTCGTAATTTACTATTTGTAGGCAATGATAAACAACCTCTAATGTACATTTTATGCATACCTATTTCAATAAAACAATTTTGCAAAATGAGTTAATTGCAGCTATTCGCTCATCTTAACCATCAAAACACTTGAACTTATAAACAGATATTTTTCCAATGACTTACATTTCTTTTGGAGCGAACAGTGGCTTATCCATGCGCTTGCCTTTCTTTGCGACGACATTTATTTCCTTCTCCTCAACTTCTTGAACAAAAATGAACTGCTCATGTGGCGTTCCCCCTAGAGTGAAAAGTTCCCATAGCAGAATGCCAAATGTGTAGAGATCCGATTCGATTGGCACGCTGTTATCAAAAAAAACTTCTGGAGCTGTCCATTTGAGTGGCAATCGGGGATGTTGACATTTCTGGTACGATCCGCTGATAGTTAGCCTTGACAAGCCAAAATCACCAATTTTCACTATGTAATCAGAGGTGAGAAAGATATTTCGAAGCGCCAGATCTCGATGCACTACCTTAAAAGGAATATTATTACATCTAATTAAAAAAATCGCAGCCAAAAAAATTACCTCTTTACTGTGCAAAAACTCCATCCCACTCGCAATCTGATAAGCAAAGGAAAGCAAGTCGCTTGTTGTGACAATATTTTCAGCTCTCCTTTGCTCATAAAGGGATGTCCAGTTTCCATCCATCTCAGACTAAATTTTATGAATTATGATTTGTAACTTGTACGTTAACATTTACTTTACTTTAATTCTAGGACTAATATGAGATCTTAAATGACTTTGAAAATATACAGTATAAGAATCATGCAAAGGCGCAGAGAGAAGCGAAATGAAAAAGCTAGCACAGCACAACACGACGGGGCTATCAATCTTCCATATTTCTTAAGATCTTACGAGTTTTCATTCAGTTTGTTCCCTGTTTGGTGATACCGTTAACACTCTTGCCAAGGTACAAAGTAATCCGTTTGTCTCGATAACACGCCAATGTCTTTTACTGATTTATAAGGTAAATTAAGAAGGTATCATAATCTGTTTTCAATATTTCTTGATATTATTCCCAACTAAATAGTCACGAAACTGATAATCACCACCAAATTGAAAAAAGGTGATAAAAAGATAGGAAAAGCTTCAAGTCACATGCATAAGAGTAAAATAACAAATTTTGTCGAAAATTAAGAAAAATTTGCTTAAAAATACGAGATAACAAAATTTTAATGCTCATGGCAACCTAATCTTCATTACTCTTCGTAATCAAGTTTCATTTCAACCATTTTTGACTATGTATGCAAAAATGCGCTTCATGATCCTAGGACACCCGATTAAATTCTTATTTATGCTGCTCCTTGCTAATTTAATAAAGATTGTGACTTTTAATTACATGGTCCCTTTCTTTAATGCAATTCATCATCACACATGCTTCCATTATCCATTGTTCCAAAAAGCATCTACCTTGTAAACTGTTCGTCTTTTTCTCCCCGAGTATTGCACAATTTCGTCAACATAGTTACCCTTTCTTGACTGTAAGAATTTGTCTAAGCTACCAAATAGACAGAATTCAGAGACCAAGCACGGAAGATCATTCTTTCTCATCGATCCAATCAATTTCAAAACGTTTTCATGATTTCCAATCCATGACATAATCTGTATTTCTTCAGATAATGCTTCTTTTAGCTGTTTAAATGATTGAGGATCCGCTTCTCTGTCTGCGATCTGCATTTTGAGCATTTTGACTGCCACAAGCTCATATTTCTTCAAACTATGATCAGTTTTGAACCGACCGCGATATACGCATCCAGAATTGCCACAGCCCAGTGGCTGAAATAATTTAATTAAAGTAAAGTAAGTTAATGAAGTACATGTGAATCTACGGCGCCGAAATAAGGAGATCATGAAATGATTCGGGCATTATGCGAGGGACAAGAATTCTCAAAGTTTTTCATTGATAAATGATGAATGAAAGACAGCGGGCGTGTTTTAGCGAGAGCAAACCTATTGTTTAGCTTTTGACTGATATAAATGCCATAAGGGGTTTCACTAACTTCTTCGTCCAATTCCAAGAATCTTGGATCAATTTCATGAACAGATTTCGTTGACTGTCTGTCGCCCTCCATAGTCCGACGATTCTTCTCCTTTTCTCGTTCGTTGGCGCTAGAAAGGATAAATCAAGCAAATACTGACAGAGAGGAATCGGCAATTAATGAACGTAGATGATGAGTTCTACGAGCAACGCCACAGAACGTTGTTCGATACATCAACTTCTGATTGAAGTGTGTGCGGTATAGGAAGTTACCTGATGTTCTCGCTCAAAATATGATAAGAGGAGAGCTGCGATGCTAAGCGGATCAACGTAAATAGCTTTGCTCCACATCAAACGTGCTCTTGCATTGGAGTTATCAACCGCTAGTGACCTTTCATTCGCTCTTGTGCTCATAGATACTCGCTCTAAAAATCACTCGCAGATTGCACGTTTTCAGAAGAAAGCAGTGTGTAAAAGTGCCTCAACCTTTGCCAAAAGTTGCACGCATCGCTTTATTGGTTATGCTGAGGTGGAACTAAGAAGCAGCTGAACAAGGTTTAGAGCGGATCGGTCCATCGGAAAGTCGTATTCTTTTTCGATTCTCACAGACTGAGGTATAGCAAGGTGGAATACGAATCGGCGATGAAACACAATTACGGTTGCTCTATATAGGGGCCAATATCATAGAATTGTTGAGAATTGATCAACTTTAGCTCAACTTTGCATAATCGTCGTCAGATTGACATGCAATATTGACACTGAGGTGAAATTACTACTCAGTTTCTGAATTTTCAACAGTTGACAGTTTCATGAAACAGACCCTACTCTCTAAATCGAGTTCATTGTTTTTCAATGAACAGTTCATTGTTTTCACACCAAAAGAATAATTCATTGTTTTAAAGGAAGTAGTTCATTGCACTTCAACATACGTTATTGATTTTTCAATGAATCTTTTCATTGTTTTTTCAATGAACTACTTCATTAAAACAATGAATTATTCTTTTGGTGTGAAAACAATGAACTGTTCATTGAAAAACAATGAACTCGATTTAGAGAGTAGGTTGGAATCTGCATTAGAATCTATCAGCTCAGCTTAATTTTGCTAACTGCCTCATTGATTGGAGTTCGTAGATAAGAGTTAACTGCTAATTTATCATAGTGCATTTTATTATACCAAAAAAAGAATGAGTTTGTAACTTTTCAACCTTTAATTTAGTAATTGATCAGCTATTATGCAGCTCTTTACAAACAATTACTCGTTCTCATCGCGAAAAGACAGATTTTAGGCGTGTTTATGCGTGCAATACTTCGTATGTATGCAACACTGTGGTAAGAGTCGACGAATTCCGTACTAGCGGTCTTGTTCTTTAATAAATTAGCAAACAGGAATTTTTTACCTCCAACGCTCGGCTCTACGAACTTATTCATGCATGCCTAATCTGCATTATACGTTCAATTCAATTCAATTCTTTTACTCTTTCAGGTTATACAAAATACATACAACAAATACAAAACGAATACAAAAGTAAACCGCAACAAGAGCAATAAACGAAATAAGTGAAAGAGAAGGAAGGCGGCACTCGTTCCCTGCGTCTGACGCCATCCATGATAATATTGGTTGTGTTAGTATTAACTGATAGAGCTATTTTAAGGATAGATATAGACTGTTTCGTCTTGGTGTTGTTTAAGGAATGACAACATGTTTTGGGAATACAAACATGACATACCTTAGCATCTGAAAGTAAAATGATTTTCTCGATAACTGCTTTTGAAGCCGAGATCTCAGGTCTCAAACTTGAGCAATTTTCGACTAAAAAAGTTTTTTTGAATATTTCAGGATACAGTTGCACCCCTAAGAAACCAATGATGCGGCACATTCGCAAAATTGGTCGGAAGACCCTTGCCCAGTTTGAAGTCACCACGATTAATGGCAAGCGAGTTACAAGGGGTCATGTTCGACCAAAAAAAAGGTGCTTTTCAGTTTGTTTATCGGTTACTGTAGCCGTCCCCCTTAAATTATTCAAACGCCGCCGCGTTTTTTGAAAGTTTAGGCCAAGCCCTATCAATTGAGACCAAGCTCATCAGAGTCTGTTTGCTCTCTGCAATATGGCATGCAAAGGTTTTTTTGAGCTACCCTGTAATTTTGTTGAGTTAAAAATTAAGGTTTTATTTTTTAATAATTTATGAAATTATAAAAAATATAAAAAAGCTAATATTCAATGAAATTTTAGCCATTGAAATTTGAAGATGTGTTCAATGTTCAGTTAAAATTTTAAAGCAATCGGACAAAAGCTAAAAAAGTTATGAGCAATCGAAAATGGGATAAAATTTACGTAGGAAAGTCTATTATTTGATTGATTTCAGTAAAATTGCAAATTATCAGCGCGTTCGCTTCAGACTCAAATTTCAAACACAAAAATGTATAGGTCTGCTTCATATGTGGTAAAAATTCCAAGTCAATCGAACAAAAATAAAAAAGTTATTAGCAATTAAAACCGTAAACACTTAGGTGAGACACACTGTACTATTTCAAACGATATTTTGAACGTAAATATAGTAACGGCTTATTTATGTGCAAACATACTCTACGTCTCTTAGGAACACTTTAGTGCTGTCAGTTTCCATAGATAGAGTTGACACTTTTGTGCTTACTTTATTCTTCAGAGAAATGGCATGAAAGGTCATTACCACTAATTGATGAGCAACAGCGATCGATAAATAAGCTGAGCGCTGGCGGTTAAAAGACCTTTTTTTCTTGCAAGTTTGATGACCACGTTAACTAGCGCAAAGGAGACCATCGCTGAAATTAAGCAGTTTACTGAATAGCGCCTACAATTGTTATTCAAATGCTTACAAACACGTCCTGCTCTGAAGGAAGTTGATTCCGTTAGTGTTCAGGTCGGTAGGGTTTCCGACATGATAGTAGCAGCTGCAATAGTTGCCCGACAGTTGGATCAAATTGTTCGAGTCGCCAGAAAGTATCCCATAGGCTAATGTCGCGATGCCCCATGTGCCGGCCCGACGTATCGTGTTTGATTGCGAGATTGGATCGCCATCGGTAAACCTAGAGCATAGTTTTTCAAACCGTTACATTTAAGGAATGCCTACAGAGACGGAACAACGCTTCCAATACGAGTGATAAAGTAAATTGTCAATCGAAATTTTCCATGTGCGCCGTTAGCGCACTGTCCCACTTTATTTTGGTAGATCACTCTCTCAGCTTCTTCACTCACAGATGTCTCACCGTAGAATTAAACCTCGCACATATTTACTTTAACTGAATCGACTCACTCAGCATTGCTTGTGATGTAGATGACTATGTGTTGTGCATCATTACGATAACCATTTGATGGTTGTGTGTAAGCTGAGGTCAGCAACGTGAGAGCTCTAAACTAATAGTAGAATATATCGCTGAAAAATGAATGAAAACAAATTAACGTACGCAGTCATATTCTGTCCATTCGATCCATCGTAGGGTACCGGATCGACAAGAGCGGGCACTCCTCCGTTTTCGCTTGCTGCTAGCGTAAATTGAGCCTGAGCAGTGGCGGCTACTGTTATTAGTGCGAATTGAGTGAAGTTCTGATTAATATTGTACGCAATGAGCAATGTTTTCACAAATGTTTTCACCTGAAGCATATCTCTTTGTTTGCAAGTAGGTTAATAGAAAATACACGTTACTAACCACTTGGAAAGAACCGTTGGGCATGCTCGCGTCGAGAATAAACACCAAATCCAGCTTCCTTTGTTTCAGGTCGCAAAATGCAGGCGGCGCTATAATCAGTTAAGAATTTTTACATTCGCCTCATAATTTTCAGTCACCGAAATGAATAGCGGCATTAGACATAGGACCGGTAACGTAATCGTGTCCTAAGCTATTCTTAAATTATGCATTACTTAAGCCCATTATGAAATATAGCGCTGAGTATCGCTATGAATTACTTAACTTTAGGACACGATTATGTTACCGGCCCATTATCTCCTTTTATTTTACTATTATGAGATTTAGCGAGATCAACTCTATAAAGCTTGAAAGAGAATATATCACCTCAGAACTTTACAAGTCAGCTGGCTGAAGAAAACTGATGGTATTTAAAATAAATGATATTCATATCGTTCTATTGATAAATGTCTGTCGAAAAAGTGAATGGGGTTTTGCAAAAGATATGGGCGGAATGAAATAAGATAAAAATACCATCATCAGAATAATTTTAATCACTTTTTCATTTTCATCATTAGCTAGTTGATGAACCGACAAATAGTCAATTAGTTATGTTTTTTTTCTTCTACAGGGTGGCCTAAAAAGGATCTTTCGATCATAGCTTTCGTCAGAGTAAGTATTCCAGTCTGAAATGTTAGGCGAAAGAGCATCTAGTGATGAGCTGTTAGTGAGCAGAGTTTAGCGTCTTAAGGCTTCAGGATTTCGTGTTGGTACCAGAGACTTCTTGAATGGAAAATACAAAACCCCGTGATTTATTTGAAAGTCATTTCGTAAAAGTTGTTTTCTCACAAGAAGAGCTCTGCAAAATTCTAACTTTGATTGAAGGACACGGCGCAAAGGAAATCTGGATTTTTTGAGGATAATAAAGCTGGGTGTAAAGCTCACTATGGCTGGCTTACTTGGATTAAAACACGAAATCCTGAGGCTTAAGGAAATCAAACTCAGCCCACTAAGAGTTCATCGCTAGATAAATCTCCACCTAAAATTTCAGAGCTAAATACCTATTTTGTAGCGAGCTATGATCGAAAGATCCTTTTTTGGGCCACCCTGTGTAAAACAAAGTCCAGTTCTGATATGATCAGTTTCGATTAGGAGCATGAGGATTTTATTTTCAGTCTCGACCGGTCCAGCGCAGAGGACAGCAGTAAATAATCTATATCGACTGATTAACAGAACAATTAGTGTAAAAACACGCATTACATGGTAGTTTAGATGTATGGTGCACATGATGTAAAGTAATGAAAGTATCATATACAGGGTGGCGCACGAGGGTGCGCCGATTTAAAAAAAATAAAATGCCCAATTTCTAATGAAATTTTACGAAACTTGGGCATATTGTAGGCATATATTATACATTTTTACTGGCAAAGTTTCATTAAATTCCAATCAGCCAGTCACGAGTTATACTGCTCTATGTGACCGCCATCATTTTCTACTACGCGCTCCAGCCTCTCGTGGTATTCCAGCACACGTCTTCTGTCGCATTTCGTCGGTCACCTGGCTAAATGCATCCGAATGCGATTCTTGAGTTTAGGAATATCTCTTGGTTCTGTCGTGTGCACTTTGGACTTGATGAACCGCCAAAGAAAGAAGTCGCATGGCGTCAAGTCAGGCGAGCGAGACGGCCAGGGCATTCTCGGTGAACCGCGTTCCATCCAGCGCCCAGCAAAATTTTCATTGAGCCAGTCACGCACGTCCTTTGCAAAATGCGGTGGTGCTCCATCTTGCATGAATTCTTTCTTTGGGGATTTTAAGGATCGCATTCGGATGCATTTGGCCAGGTGACCGACGAAATGCGACAGAAGACGCTGCTGGAATACCGCGATAGGCTGGAGCACTTACTAAAAATGAAGGTGACCACATAGAACATTATAACTCATGATTGGCTGATTAAAATTCAATGAAACTTTGCCAGTAAAAATTTATAATATATGTCTACAATATGCCCAAGTTTCGTAAACTTTGATTCGAAATTACGCATTTTATAAAAAAAAGAAATCGGGACCGTTAGGTGCGCCACCCTGTTTTAGGGTGTTGCATACTTTTTTCCATTTTTTGGTACCTAAGTTTGAATGTGTATAACTCCGTGAAAACGCAATCGATTTAAACGCGCTTTTTTCGTTTGAAAGAGTACCTTCTAACTTATATTTCTTTTTTAATCATAAGAATCGGCGCATTTTTCGTCATTTTATGCTATTGAGTTGGCGAGTGAATTTTCATCGTTTGAAATGGAACACGTTCAAAGACAAAAAACTCTGGTAATTCGCAGCCAATTTCAATGCGAATTAAGGCATCTTGTAGAGCTCTCATTAGCTTAGATTTCCTTTTTTTAATCATAAGAATGCGATAACAATAACTGATTTTACAAACTTTTTACGAAAGTCACAATTCGGCATATTTGCGCGCTCCTTGCACATTTCTCGCACAGTTTGGGTAGCGTGCGGTTACCAATCATTTCACTGATCCATCCAATCGTTTCACTAATTCGTCCAATCGTTTCATTAGTGCATCCAGCGATTGCACAAATTCGCTCAATGGTTTCCTAACTCTATACATCTCGAACTCGTAGGAAGTTGTGCATTAGCAAACCGTTGCAAAAACTGTTTTTTATATAAAGAGCTAAATAGAGCACTCCTTTTACGATGTGTACACTTACGAAGGTTGATACTTTGTCTTCTTCGAGTGATATGAAGGATGAATCGTAATGAAATCTTTTGTGTATAGAAAAGGAAGTTTAAACATTTAATCCGAAAAAATTTTCATTGCTTTATTGAATATTGAGATCAACTTTATCCACTGTGTAGAGAGAACGCATAATGAACTCAACGTTTATTAAAGCTTCTACTGATTCATAAGATGTTTGTCGATGAGCTTTTGGTATATTAGTGAAACCAATCCCTTGCTTGATCTCACAATCTGATGAAGCAATAGGAAAATTTTAGCGGATTAAGTATTTAAACTTCCTTCTCCATGCACTTAGAATTTCAGTTCGACTCATTCTTCATTCGCTAATTCATTCATGTACCGTATTTCTTCCAATAGACGCCCTCCATCTAATAGACGCCCTCCCTCCAATAGACGCCCCCTCCAGTAATCGTCCCTCTCTAGGGTAACTAAAATTATTAACGCCTATGCAGTGTAGGTCAATACTGAACTCCCACTCAAATTCGACTACTGATATTGCACAATCATTATATTTATGAATAATATTCTATGCTGAAATAACAATTGGGTAAAAAAAGATGCTCTCTCTCAAACGAACGCCATGTTCAAAAATCAGTTAAAATAATAAACGCCCTCCCTCCAATAGACGCCCCCTCGAGCCTTGATTGAAAAAATAGACGCTCTGGGCGTCTTTTGGAAGAAATACGGTAGTTCAGTCATTCAGTTAATACCACTCGAAGAAGACAAAATATCAACCTTCGTAAGTGCATACATCGTAAAAGGAGTGCTCTATTTAGCTCTTTATATAAAAAATAGTTTTTGCAACGGTTTGCTAATGCACAACTTCCTACGAGTTCGAGATGTATAGAGTTAAGAAACCTTTGGACGAATTTATACAATCGTTGGATGCATTAATGAAACGATTGAACGAAAAAGTGAAACGACTGGACGAATTTATGAAACGATTGGATGAATTTGTGAAATGATTGAACTTATTAATAAAAGACCCTGTAAAAATGCGCGAGAAACGCACTAAATATTACAATTGTGCCTTTCCGTATAAAACTCGTAAAATGAGCTTTTGTGTTCAGATTTTTATGATTAAAAAGGAAATCTAAGTTTATGAGAGCTCTTCAAGATGCCTTAATCCGCATTGAAATTGGCTGCGATTTATCAGTGTTATTTCTCTTGGAACGTGTTTTATAGAGAATGCTGAAAATTCACTTGCCAACTCAATAACATAAGATGACGGAATATGTACAGTGAAACCCTGTTATATGCAGCCCGGCTATATGCAGGACCCGGCTATATGCAGCTCTTGGCTGGTTACCGATTTTTTCCCCTATGTTTTGCACTATATGCGAACCCGGCTTTACGCAGGACCCGGCTAAATGCAGGACCCGGCTATATGCAGCTTTTGACTGGTTCCCGACGACCTGCATATAACCGGTTTTTACTGTACTATTTTCAAAGATTCAGAAAGGGAAATATTTGTTAGAAGCTGCTGTTTCAAACGAAAAATGTGCGTTTAAATCGATCGCGTTTTCACGAAGTTATACGCATTTAAACTTAGGTACCAAAAAATGGAAAAAGTATACAACACCTAATATGTAGCCATTATCTCATTATAAGGCATTGTAAAACTTATCGCCAAGCTGACGACACGATACAATTTGTGTTTTGAAAAACTTGGCTCAGAATAGTCCAGCTGAGTTGAAACTTAATAGGAGCAATCTAAAGGTGTTGGGATTTCGTTTGAAAAAAGAATTATTGGATTTGGTCATGGTGTTGTCAAGATATGACAAAGCAAACAGAACCACTCGATGGAAGCGAATTGCCTCCAACGCACATTACCGTATTCTCATTCGAATTTCCAAACGAGCGTTTATGTTTGCTTGTCCATATCTTGACAACGCCAAAGCCAAATTCATTCATTTTTTCAAATGAGAGCCCAACATGTCCAGATTTCGCTTTTTAACTTTCGGCTCAGTTAAATAATTATATTAAATAATTATGGATCAAGTAATTAAAAAAGCAAACTGATTAGTTACCCAAATGTCGCACTTTTTGTTACAGTTGGCATAAAATGATCAAATATTATCCAATTTTAAAGATTAAAAAAGTTAGAAGTGGCTCTATCAGATTCAAAAAACTTTAATCAGATTAGTTGAGTTTTTGCAGAGTTATAGTTGTTCGAAGTTGTCTCCTAGTTTTTGACTCACTTGGTACGTCTCACAATGGCGTATAAAAAGAGAATGGCTGTGTACATCGTCTTCAAGCTTTGCCCGTATTTTTAAAAGACTTAGATATACATTACACATTAGCGGTATCTTCCTAGCATATTTCCTTCCGAATTAGGCTAAGAACTTTTCAGCCTTCCCTAGTAAGTTTTTACAGAATTACATTAAAATCGCTTGTAAGAAATATTCCCTAAGCACTGACTGTTAAAGTTTTTAAATGACGTAACTGACGTATCCGTAAAATATTAATAAGGTTGCTGGTGACTGACAATTTTTATCGAAAGAGCGTAAAAAATATCATCTCGGTTAGTTTCGGTGAAGTTTTTACGTGTTGGTTGACTGCTGCAAGTTTGGGGGGAAGTCGTTGTCGGTTTTGGTGTAGTTGACGTGACGGTGGAAGTCGTTGTCGGTTTCGTTATAGTAGACGTTTCGGTGGAAGTCGTTGTAGGCTTTGGTGTAGTTGACTTTTCAGTGGAAGTTGTTGCCCGTTTCGGTGTAGTTGACGTGACGGTGGAAGTCATTGTCGGTCTTGGTGAAGTTGGCGATTCCGCGGAAGTCGGTTCCGGTTTTTGCTGATCAGCCGTTGTTATAAAGAGAGAAGTTGTAGCGGTATTTATCGAGGCACGAGTTTCGAATCTCTAGATAAAAGTGATAATGAAAATGAAAGGGACGATAATATCCTTCGCTACTCACCGAAGATGTGCTACCTTCCGTGGGAATGGCTGTAGATGTCACATTGAAATTTTTATTCGGTGGTCCCATTGATCTATCCTTCTGGAGAAGGATGATTGTGGCTGCAGAGATAGCAGCGAAAATGAAAAATACGACTGCGCTGATTAAAATTATGTTTCGTCGATATTTCTTGGGAATGCAACTCGATTGTTTTTTTTCTTTAAGTGCTGGAATGTCGTTGTCATGATTTGCAAGCGACTGCGAACGAAGTTTATCTTTTCTCTGTCTGAAAATAGTTCTGATTTCGAAATAGCAATATGTTTTAGTTTATACACAGAACATATTTAATTTGGCGGCACAAAATAGAGTGTCGGATAATGAAGAGAAGGAATACTAAATATAATTCAATGCAAATCATGTTTTTTAACGAAAGGGTTTTCGAAAAGAAACGGGATTATTTTTATTTAATCAAATAGTTTGTATTACTTTATCTCTGATTGAGATATTGAATATTGCATCTGAGCGTTTAGTAACGTTTGTTGATATTCTAATACAGAATTGAATTTCTGTAAGAATAATACATCGAGCACGTGTGAACAATTGTCAGTTCGATCTCGAATACATGAACAACACCTTAATTGCAATGTTCATTGCTTGAATGAATGGAGATACTTCTGATAAATGAAGGACATACTCATTACATGTTTTTATTCTCTGTGGGCAGTTAGGGCTCGGGAACTACAACATAGCAAAGGGAGAGTAAAGCCCTATAGACTTCCGCATTATCTTACATTTCTGTCGTAGCGAAGTTTTCAGTTTTTGTAGAAGCACAGTATGTTAGCATTTTTTTCTGAACCTAAATAAATAAAAAATAAAGTTATTGTTTTAGTGTGAAAAACTGGCAAAGTGACCAATACAGCTGCACTCATATTTGTAACGAAACAATTCAATATTACTTAGAAAGGATCAGTTTCACTTATTCGATTAAGCCCGTTGTTTTTTAATTGTATAGGAAAGGACGATTGTCAAAGCCTCCCTGTAATGAAACTTGCCTTAGTGATATGGATATGAAAATATTCAAATAAATGTTTTTTAAAATACAGTCAACTACTTTTATAACGCCTGTCTTTTTAACGTCGCTGTCTGTGACCTGTCCCTTGTTGCTGATAACTTTCCCCAAATTTCAGTGACTCACAATTTGGGCCCTGGCGCTTGTCATCAAAAATCTCCCTTCAGGAAAATAATACAAAACAAACATACAGGTAGGCAGGCTTCCTTCAAATTCTTAATGATGTTTCGTTTGCATTGCTTCAATGGCGGTCGTAAGTAGGGGTCGAGATTGCAGAGCATCTCCATTAACTCATATCTATAAACGAATTCATTTTGAATTCATTAAGGCGCATACTCTTACCCCCCTATTTCTGTGTTGAACGCAAGACTGCCTTACACAGTGCAAAGTGAAAACAGTGAACCGAAATCAGAATGATTACAGGAGAATCTCAAAAATTCTCTTCTATCTAGGTTTCTGTCATATAGAGTCTCAATTTTATTTCATTTTCGGATCGCAAGCAAGAAATATTGCAGATCTCATGACAAAAGAATAATATTAACTGTTTTTATCATCACTGGCGTATCTGCTTGTTTTACAGCATTGTAAGCTGAAAGTTTGTGCTTGACTACAGAACTCGTTAAATTCACATATAAATTAACAAAATCTTATAAATCTCTCTGGGCTGCAAGCTGAACGTTATCTTATGTTCAAAATATACGGTTAATAATCACTAAAAGACAACTTTTATTGCACATTTTATGCAACTCTATTTTGTGAAAGCTATTTTGCATGAGTTAACTGCAACTATTTGCTTACTTTAATTAGCAAAGACATGGACTATTGAACAAAGATATTATTTTTCTCCAATCACTTACATTTCTTTTGGAGCGAACAATGGCTTATCCATGCGCTTGCCTTTCTTTGCGACGACGTTTATTTCTTCCTCCTCAACTTCATGGACAAAAACGAACTGCTCATGTGGCATTCCTCCAAGTGTGAAAAGTTCCCAAAGCAGAATGCCAAAAGTATAAAGATCTGATTCGATTGGTATGGTGTTATTAACGAAAACTTCTGGAGCAGTCCACTTGACTGGCAGTCGAGGATTTTGACATTTTTGATACAATCCATTTATGGTTCTCCTCGACAAGCCAAAGTCGCCAATTTTCACTATGTAATCAAATGTGAGAAAAATATTTCGAAGCGCCAGATCTCGATGCACTACCTTAAAAGGAATATTATTACATCTGTTACTTCAAACAGCAGTCAAAAAATTCACCTCTTTTTTGTGCAAAAATTCCATCCCATTTGCAATTTGATAAGCAAAAGAAAGCAAGTCGCTTGTAGTCACTATATTTTCAGCTCTCCTTTGCTCGTAAAGAGATGCCCAATTTTCATCCAATTCTGCCTGAAAATTAATGATTTATGAGTTTGAACTTGTATTTTAACTTTAACTTGACCTGCTTGACAGAAAATGAGTATGAAGAAAGCTTTGCTTAAAAATATGAACTAGCAAAATTTTATGCTCACGGCAACCTAATCTTCACTATTTTTAGTAATCATGGTGCATTTCTACCATTCTTGATGGTTTGCGCAAAAGTAGGCTTCATAATCCTAGAACACCCGATAAAACTTTTATTTATGCTGCTCCCTGCTAATTTAATTAAGATGGTGATTTATTATTACATGATCCATTTCTTCACTTTAACGCTATTCAGCATCATACTTGTTCTTATTATCCATTGTTCCAAAAAGCATTCACCTTGTAAACTGTTCGTCTTTTTTTCCCCGAGTACTGCACGATTTCGTCAACGAAGTTACCTTTTCTTGAACTTAAGAATTTGTCTAAGCTACCAAATGGGCAATATTCAGAGACTAAGCACGGCAGGTCGCCAATTTTTATTGATCCAATCAATTTCAAAACATTTCCATGATATCCAATCCTTAGCATAATCTGTATTTCTTCAGATATTGCTTCTTTTAGCTGTTGCAAGATTTGTGGATAGGTTTCTTGCAGCTGTTGTAATAGTGGTGAAGAGGTTTCTCCGTTCGCGTTCTGCATTTTGAGCATTTTGACTGCCACAAGCGTATATTTCTCAGATCCGTGATCAGTTCTTAACCGACCACGATATACGCATCCAAAATTTCCACTGCCTAGTGGCTGAAATAATTTAATTAATTAAGCAGTCGTGAAACTAGGGAGCCGAAATAAGGAGGTCAGGAAACGGTAGGTAAATTTTTTGACGCACATGAATTCCCGAAGTTTTTTATTTTAAATGATATAATCAATGAAACAAGAATGGGAGCATTTTGGCAAAAGCAAACGTATAGTTTATTATTTAGTTGATTTTACTGCCGTGAATAAAGGATTTTACTGACTTCTTTATCCAGTTCCATGATCGTTTGATCTATTTCATGAACATAATATGCCGACTGTTTGTAGTCCCTCATAGTCCGATGATCCTTTGCCTTTTTCCTATTTGCTATCTTCGGCACCACAAGGGGCGAATTAAGCAGCAATTGGTTGAGAGTAGTGGTTGCGTAGATCACGAGTTATTTGAATCACGCCGTAAAGCGCTGTTTTATACGTTGATGTTCAAGCGCAATGGAAGCGGTATTGGAAGTTTATTGGGGTCCATAAATAGCTATAAAATAATTGATAAGAGGGTCGTTTCGACGTTAAGCAGACCAATGCAAATAACTTCGCACACCATCCGACGTGCTCCCGTACATTAAGTTATCAACTGCTAGTTGCCTCTCATACGCAATTCTGCTGATAAATTTTCTCATTAAAAATGACGCGCACATCACATGTTCCAGAAAGAAGCATTGGCAAAAGTGTCACAAGTACTGCGGTTGCCATAGATTGCATGCACCACTTTATTGGTCATACTGCGGTAGAAGTATGTAGCAATTACAGGGTGGTCTAAAAGTCTGGATATGTTTGAATTCGCGCTATTTTTGCCATAAATTTAAAATTTTTTAAAATAACTTTTGTGTCTGTTTTGTTCTCCTTTTAATTCTCTACAAGATTGCTGCTTTATTTCTGTGTCATGTCTTTTTTTCTAACTTTAAATGTCAAAAGAAAAAAGTGATCAAATTATATTTTAACACGCGTTATTTTCTGTTTTTGTTGACCGTAATGTAAAAATCGTGGNTTGGATCGAGATGTTTTGCCCTCAAACTCGCCCGATGAGAATCCGCTAGGTTATTCTGTTTGGTCAGTCCTGCAGAACAAACCTAGCGCTACAAGCATGCTAATGAAAAGGCTTAGAAGCGCGCTCTGCAAAAAAGCCTGGGACGAAATTTTGGTAGAACTGGCCGCGTCAATCGTCGAAAATTTCCCAACGCGTTTACGAGCTATTGTGGCCGCCAAAGGAGGACATATGGAATAATCCTTTTAGATTCTTAAACCGTAACTAGTAACTGACAAAATAAAAAAGAATTACTAAAATTGGTCAAGTTCTGGAGAAATGGTAGGGCAGAGAATGACGTCCAAACTTTAAGACCACCCTGTAGAGTTGATTAAGAGTGGATCAGTTGACCGGAAAGTCATATTATGCTTCGGTTCTCACGGACTGAAGTTTAGCTGAGTGGGCCGCGAACTGGCGATGGGACACAATCTAAAAACTGATCGAAATTAAAGCACTTATATTAAAGTTCAATGGAATTTTTAAAGTAGTCGGTACCATACATATTTCTTCACAACCAAAAAAGCATTTATAATGCTCGTTATTATCATCACTTTCAAAACGAAATTCTAGTGCGTTGAATGTAGCAGTTTATTTTTGCAATACTTGTAGTATTAGAGTTTTACGTGAATTATTGATGAAGCCATAGCGGAAGCAGAATGAATTTCTTCTGCTGATTAACCAAATGTAAGCAGATTGCATATTTGCGCTGAGTTCGCATAACTGCGTAGAGAAAAGATAATAGAAATTCATGGGAAACGGAGAATCGCGTTTAAAGTCCATTAATATGACCGGAATTAGACGAATCCGGAGTTGGTTCATATTGAGGCCAATATCATAGCATTGTTGAGAATTGATCAACTTTAGCTTACCTTTGCATAATCGTCGTCAGATTGACATGCGAAATTGACACTGAGGTGAAATTACTACTCAGTTTCTGAATTCTTAACAATTGACAGTTTCATAAAACAGGCCCCAGGTTGGAATTTATATTGGAATTTATCAGCTCAGCTTAATTTTGTTTATTGTAATGTAGATTGATAGTTTTTTAAGAGTTAACTGCTAATTTGTCTCATTGCTTTTTCTTATGCCCAAAAAAGGATATTCTGCAATTTCCACCCGGTGATTGTCATTTGTTCAGTAATGCTGCAGTTTGCTGCCAATTATCATTTATTCTCATCGTGCATCAACAGATGTTAGGCATTTTATGCGTGCTGTATGTAAAACTATGGTAAGAGTCGACGAATTCCGCACTAGCAGTCTTGTTCTTTAATAAATTAGCAAACAGGAATTTTTTACCTCCAACGCTAGGCTCTACGAACTTATTCATGCACGCCTAATCTGCATTAGACGTTCTGGTTACAGAAAAAGTTTTCAGTCTTTCACAGCCGCACACATGCCATTGGCATTAATCAATATCTGCCGAAGTTGCAACAGTTTTAACTGAGCAATCGGCTGCGTGGAACTGGCTCGGCGAACGAACCGCTGTACTACATAATCCTGTATCGCGGTACACAATGATCGTATGTTTCTGTCGCTGTATGACGTCAGTATCACTATTCATAGACGCGCCGGCCACGAGTTTCTTTTTTGATTTTACAGCGCAGTTATTGTATAGAACGTAGGTAGTTAGGGGAGAGAGGTGAGATGGAAGATCGAATCGTTTCAGTTCTGCGCTCTCTCATAGTACTTGAGAATTTCTCTCAGAGTACACTATTAATGTTATAATGGCAATATGATGCGAATTTATTTCAGCTGTGAAAGAAGAAATATGTGGCTGAAGGCAGTGAGAAGTAACGGAAAGCTAATGCTACTAAGTGGCACTATTGCTTTCCTGTCAATGTTTCAAATGGGCTACTCGGCATCGTATCCGAACACGGCGTTCGCCGCCTTCAAAGTGTTCGTCAATAGTTCGTACGCGGAACGAGGCCGAACACTCACTGAAGACGAATTTAGCTGGTTATGGGCATTTCTTTTAAATACCGATCTCATTACTTACCTGCTCGGGTCATGGATGTGTCCTTTCTGCGCTGAGAAATTTGGAAGAAAAAGTAAGCTCTTTTTAATCTTAAATTGCAAGTTATAGGATGATGTTATTTGCAGCAATATCATTCGTTAAATATAACTGCATAATTTTTGAAGTGTTCTCGTTTCAGTTTTAATTATTCTATAATAGGAACTGAAAACATACTATTGTAACTCTTTATTTTTTCTTTGTGAGACTACTTTTTGATCACACAACATGCGAAACTTGCCACAGTGCGATATTTTATAATAAAATTGTATATTTATTTATTATGCGCTCAATATGACTCTTGATGTAAATCAGCTTCGTATTTTTATGATTTAGTGAGTCTACTGAATGGCAACTTGATCAAGTTGATCGCGACTGGAATTATGGTTCTGTCTATTCCGTGGCAATCACCGGAACTGTTGGGAGCAGGTCGGATGATAGCCGGTCTCGGCGATGGTCTGGCCGCCAGCTGTTTAACGCTGTTCCTTCAAGAAACGTCGCCCACGAAAATTCGAGGACTCGTCAGCGGCTTTCAGGTAATCATTAAAACTGATTTACAAATCAATTAGGACTTTTGCAGGGCCATTTCTTGCTAGAACGAGGTTATAGAGAATCAGATGTTACACATGATCTTTCATAGCTGATAATAGATGTTGAAAGAAAACATTGGTCAGTCCTAATTGCATTACGCTCCGTATTCTGTTAGAAGCCGCGTATAACGGTTAGTTAAGTATCATACGAACTGATAAGATTTTTAGTCAATTAGTCATACGCAATGAAGATCAGTTTGGGGTAAATAATCTCTAAAGGTAGAGTGGTGTGTAAAGATTAGTGTTAGCCCAAAGACGAAGCATTCGATAGAAGCATTACTGATTATTTTTTAGGCCATGTGATGTCATAAGATTAATTTCAGGAACTGAGCATTTCGTTCGCGACACTGATCGGTATGCTCTTCGGCCTGCCATACGTCTTTGGCAACTCTCTGACAACTCTCATGGGACTGACGGTCTTTCCGAACGCCGCGCTGATATTAATTCTCGTTTTTTGCCCCGACACGCCGAAATTCCTCTACCTCGAACGCAAAGACAAACACGCCGCCATCTCAGCAGTGCGTTTTTACCACGACGTCGACCAGATGTCAGCCGTCGACGTACTCGACGAGTTCGAAAAGGAGAAGAAAGATTCGTGCGATGGCCCGGCGACGCTTCGCGACGTCTTTGAAACGGCACACTTGAGAAAAGCGGCGCTATTAGGCAGTGTTGCAGCCATCTTTCAAATTCTCGCCATTATTCCCATAACGTTCTTCTCGACCGAGTTCCTTCGGCGTGCCGGCGTATCGCCATGGGCCGCTGAGATGACGTCATCGATGATGATGGTGATGAACTGCATAGCTACGGCGTTGTCGATGAACTTTGTGGACAAGTGCGGCCGCCGTCAGTTGCTGCTCGGCTTCGGCATGCTCAACATTATCTCGCTCGCCATGTTCACCACATTCGCTGAGCTCAGTCACCTCGTGGTCTGGGCCAAATATGGCTGCATTTTCGCGATGCTAGCGTTTAGCTCCACCTACAGGTATCAATTTCTTATTTAGCGGTGAAAGAGTAATGATATTATTAATATATATCCCTATGTCGTCTATTAATGGTACGATATTCCTTGATAATTTTATCCACGAAAAACCAAAAATGTCACTTTTAATCGACGATTGAACGTCATTTTCGAAATCCAAGTTGGCAGGTCCCTGTTGTTGATTATATCTTCTCCTTTCTCACGCGCTTGATCTGTTTATTTTCAATCCACGGAAATGTTGATGTGATCAGCTGACTATGGCTGTAACCTTCATCCGTCAGGCAGCAGCAGGCGCCTGTTTTATAAAACTGCTTCAGAGTTTTAATTATAACATTTTGCATAGACGTCACGAGCTTCGAGAACCTACTGTTACAGAAAATACTTTAATTTACGAATAATTCTCACATTTTTGCTCTTCTTATCGTAAAAGATCGAGGAATAAGAAAATCATAGAGTTCTACTTGAAAATATTATAAAAACTGCCATTGTAATTAAAGAAGTTAATAAAATACACCATAGATAAAATAAACTGATTGATTTCAGCTTCGGAATTGGACCAGTGCCATGGTACTTGACGGCCGAGCTATCGCCCCAGAAGCATAGATCGTTAATTCAGTCCATAGCCTACACCGCCTTCACTCTGGCCGGCTTACTTACTGGCTTACTTACGCTACCTATGTACGGCTACTTCAACGCCTTATCATTTATCCCGTTATTCATTATTCCCTCTCTCTTCTGCGTCGCCTACCTCTATCAATATCTTCCTGAAACCAAGAATCAGGAAATATACGAAATCGTTCGACAACTTCGTGGTCGCTCTATTAGTGATAGTTATATTAGTGCCTTTAAAACTTAGACATTTATCAAAATGCACTACTTGATGTGCATAATTCTCGAGTACAACTCAATCAGTTTGATACTGAGTCTTTTGGAAGTCAAAACTAATCTTTACCATTCGAGGCGAAGATATGAATACTATTACGAATAAACTCTGTGCATGACGTTGAAAAACTCGCAATCACAACTTTTTAATTGATTTTTTGAATTCAGTACCAGGCAACCGTTGCTGAATCTGAAGATCAGATATTGTACTTGGCAAAGTTACATACTTAAAAACAGCCACTGAAACAAAGGAGCAATTGTTTGGAGAGCTTATCGCAGTCAGTCCTTCTTACCCTTGAACAATTAGTGACAATGGAGTGATATGATATCCTTTTCAGTAAACACATCATTCATTCTGGCCTCGAGGCTACTTCCAGGAAATAAATATCTTATATAAAAGTTATTATTGACAAATAAAATAAAACGATGGAGTAACTCTATTCTTTGATTCTAGGGATCGTAACATAAGAGAGAGTCGTTGAACATAAAACAATCACTGACAGAGCATTCAGTGAAAAGTATGGTTCGAAAACTATAGCAGATGAAAACAAAGGGAGCTCAAAATGCAATGATTGACAGGTTAGCAACAAAGACACGGTGCATAAAAATAGGCGCGGGTGTAACTTAGAAGAATGCCTAAGCTGCGAACGATTCATCAAAAACGACCGCGAGATCCGTCTTGCGTCAGAGAGCAAAAAAAGAGACAGCAGGACTAATCTTTCTTATAGCAAAGCGGAGAGAGACCTTTAAGACCCTCAAACATACTACCGTAACTTTTTAGTGTTCAATATGCTCTTAGGGATGCTGCCAGGAACTGTGCGAGGACCATGCTTATATTTTATGTGAAATTGCATCCATGATAATGTATTTGTGCTCCATTATTGACTAAGGCTTAGCTAATGGGAAGAAGCTATGCTTCTGATTTGTCCGAGCGGAGAGAGCGACAAGGGACGTTTGTCTCTTTAGCCGGAGTCATGCAATTTTATGTCAGCAGAGCATTAAATCGCAGCTTGACAGTTGATTGCGGCTTGCAGTATTTGACTCATTTTGGTTAAATGAGTTAAAGCTGCAGTGGGATCATAAGTGGATGTGACATAAAGGGTGCCATTTTCTCTCTGGTCTTCGATCACCTGCTGATTTTTGATTGTATTCATCGTTATTGCTCTCCGTCGATTATTGATCGTGAATATTTAAATTCTGTTTCGCAGCAGAAATAACCGGCTTGTCGAAAGGCATCAGCATAACACCATGTTCATATTTCCAAAGTATCCTTTCTTAATTGGTTTATCTATTATAAAATTAGCAGTTTTATACATTATGATAAACAGAGAGCATTTTTGATATTCCTACATGAAAGTAACAATATTATTTAACACTGTAAAACTTTATTTGACTTGAGATACTATTTAACACGTGCTATATTGGAAGAATTAATAGAGTTAAAGAGTGTTTATTAAAAATCTCAATAATGATTGGTCAGGGACGAACAATGGAGGGGATTTATCGGTTTAAGTGGTTCAACAAGTGAGCCGCCCGACAACTGGTTTAGCTGGTTAGCAACTGCGTCATCGGTCCGGGTAGCCCCTCAGCAACCGATCTCCTGCTCGACAGAAAACCCCTCCTCCCTATCCCACTCGTGACATGCACACTTTGTGGTTAGAAGCCAATCGATATGCGAGCCTGTCTAGTTGCGCACCGTTGCTCGCTCATTTGTTCTCGCCGACTCGGAGGGCGTCGGACGAACGGCCCCTGTTTAGCTGTTTTGTAAAACAATTTGCCAGTGGCGTCAGCCTTTCTGCTGTTCTCTTTCGTTTCTACTCGACTTTTGTTTCAGCGACATAATTGCCTTTTCGACGCCCTTAATTTTATTGTTGCTCACGCTCGGTATACCGGAACGCTGGAGCAGACCGACCGCTTTCCGCTCAATTTTTATTTTCTGGTAAGTTACAGAGATTTTTGACTTTGCGAAGATCATGGTAGAAAGGGATGTGGGAAGTTAATGGCAGAAAGAGTGAGTGCGTGCGACTAGAACGCAAGGCTCGTTTGCGTGCTCTGCTGCACTCGATTGAGTTGACACTATACGCTAGCAAGAATTAATTGACTTCAAAGTATGACGATCTCTAATTAGGTCTTGGGTATTTTATATGGATCCATTTAATAGAGCAGGTGTATTCTTGGCGATCGTCTGAGTTATAGTCAAAGTGCCGATTGCTTCCACCAGCTACAGGGGCTTGTGTGCGGGTCGATCGCTCGTTCTCCTCGGCTCACTTGTGTGAATACTCCGTTGTTGTTCAGATTTTCTTTATCCTTTGTCTTCAATTGTTAGTTATGAAAGAGAGCCAGGCACAGTCACACACTTTCTTAGTCTTGAAAATTATTGACCGACTATGACATTTTCGATTTGCTGAAATTAATTCCGACTTTTAGTCTAATTGTTATGATTCGTTGTATTGAAGTCATAGTATTAGCGCCTCATACTTGTTTTAACCTTTAAACTGATTCCTGGTTCTACTTTAGCAATATGTAAGATATTTAAACATCTGAGAGATCACATATTTTTGCTGTCGAAAGTAACAGTACTCCAAACTTTCAAATCATCCATAGAATAAGTATTACAACTGATTATCATTCAAATTATTAGAGGTGTCGGAAGAAAGTAGCCTAATTAAATTGTTTCGACATTTTTAGCAATACTCATCTATGCAAGCATGTGGAGGGCGGCGCTCGCAGACCACAAAAAGCTCATGCTGCTCAGCGGAACGGTGGCGTTCCTGGCGATGTTCCAAATGGGCTACTCCGCCTCCTATCCGAACACCTCCTTCCACGCCTTCAAGGCCTTCATCAATAACTCCTACGTGGAGCGCGGTCGTCCGCTGACCGAAGAAGAGTTTAACTGGCTGTGGGCACTCATTCTGAACACCGATTTGATCGCATTCCTCATCGGCAGTTGGTTGTGTCCTCCAATGGTTGAAAAGTTTGGCAGAAAAAGTAAGCGCGAGTTGTCTTTAGTCGGCATACATATCACTGGTGGTGCGTGCATAAAATAAAGTAAAACGCAAAACCTGTTTTTATGTACACAATTAACTGCAAACTCATGGATAGCTGGATTATTTCTGTTCAGCTCAAATTAGCCCTCCTTATCGCTTCTTTATTACACTTTCTAATGCTTTATAACGTAATAATGTCGACTGATAATGTTGATACCGAACAAATAACGAGCCTATATTGATTTTTACGATTGCGATTGCTAGCGCTGTGATAAGCTAAAAAATCGGAAATGGCAGTAAAAGGTCAGTTTCCCAAATTGCTTTAGTTTTATGAAATAGGCTTCAAATTTGCTGTTGCTCTGAGTTCCTCTTTCCCCTCCAATGACGAGCTATGAGATACCAGGCACGAACACTGGCTATCCGTCTCATGTTTGCGGAAGCTTAATCTGTAGCGAGAATATTTTCAGCCGGTCTCCTTGGAGGCAATTTGATCAAGTTAATAGCCGGCAGTTTAATGATCATATCGATCAAGTGTCACTCAACGGAATTGCTGGCGGCCGGGCGGATGATTTCTGGTCTTGGAGATGGACTTGCGGCCAGCAGCCTGACCCTCTTCCTCCAGGAAACTTCGCCTACCAACATTCGCGGTCTGGTCAGCGGGTTTCAGGTAGGAATGCTATGCAAAAACAGTGATCAAATGAGCCTGCGTTTAACACTTGATGAAACGGTGATCAATTGCAACCGGACACTTAATCTTGGCCGTTATTGCCGACCTTAACGTGAAAATAGCAAGTATATCCGCCTTGCTGCGCTTTTGCATCTGTCGACTTTGAAGTAATATTCAGATTGTTCGAGAGCTGAATTCTTAACGTACATCTAGTGATAACGCAGTTTTAAAGTCGTTTGCTGACGATGAATCGCATTGTCGAAAATTGATGAACTAAAGATTTTATCCGCGCACGATAAAAAAAGTTTTTTCAGGAGCTGAGCATCTCGTTCGCCACCTTGATCGGGGTACTTTTCGGCCTACCGTACGTTTTCGGCAGCTCCTTGGCGACACTAGTGGGCCTCTCCGCTGTGCCCAATGCGGCCCTCATTTTCATTCTCATGTTCTGCCCCGACACGCCCAAGTATCTCTACGTCGAAAAGAAAGACAAGTTGGGCGCAATTGCTGCCGTCACCTTTTATCACGGCGTTGACCGTGACGAAGCGATTGATGTGATCAGCGAACTCGACAAGGAACACGAAGGAGAACAACACTGTCGAACGACCTTTAGGTAGGTACAAAGCGATCATTTTTGGTGTTCTAAGGCATAAATAAGAGGCTTGCGCGTTCGGTGTTCAGCCTGCCATATATAATTGACGCCAACGCCAACAGTTTATGGCCTCCAAGAGTAATACATTATCCTACTTCCTGGTTTGCTGAAGCGAAATATGGGCGACGGAGGTATTGGGGGACATATAACCCCAGAGAGATCGGCTTCGGGACACTTGAGGGAGCGACTAAACTTTCCCAGCAATTAGTACGCGTGCAGTTATCGAATTTTTATTTTTAGTTAATTATTGATGAACTTTTTTGAAAAATTCACCGGCTTGAATAGTGAAATTTCTTGAGAGAGAGAGAGAGAGAGAGAGTATGTAACCCAATCCTTGACTGTATCTGCATGTCTGAAAAAAAGCAATAGTCGCTTGGGGGACGTCATCGTCTCTCCATCACCTCATGCGAGCATATTTTCGCTGACAAGATGAACACAATCTCGTTTCAGAGAAGTGTTTTCTTCGCGTCATTTGCGCAAGGCAGTGTTGTTGGGCAGCGCGGCGTGCATCTTCCAGATCGTCGCGAATATACCGATCACATTCTACTCGACGGAGTTCCTTCGACGAGCGGGGGTGTCGGCGTGGGGAGCGGAAATGGCGTCGCTGGGCATGATGGTGTTGAACTGCGTGGCGACGTTGTTGTCAATGAACTTCGTGGACAAGTGCGGGCGTAGACACTTGCTGCTGGGCTTTGGTTTTCTCAACATCGTTGCGCTCGTTATGTACTCGATCTTCGCCGAGTTGAGTAGCCAGATGCCGTGGACAAAGTACGGGTGCATTACTGCTTTGTTTGCCTTCAGCTTCACTTACAGGTAAGCAAAGATTCTGTGACGTACACGCCTACGTGCATTGTCGCTTTACTGTCGACCACTCCTATCGGAAATACAGTACGCGCTAGGTGTATCAATCGATGTCAAAATGGTCATTTTTTGAGCATCGCAGGAGATTACGCGCCAATATGAATTTTTTAGCTTTGAAATAGAATGAAATATAACTAAAGTTCAGCTGAATTATTTTAACATTCGGGCTAATATCGTCATATTTTCCCTCCAGTAACATGGGATCTATCTTATGAAACGTATTGTGCGACAGCTGTTGTTTTCCCTGTTGCGAGATTGGTCATTGGTGACTGAGCAGCTAGCGTGCCCACGTCGCAACAGATCATCATCACCTCATTTACCGCGGCTGTAAATCGTTACAGAACAGTAGTTAATAATAGTTCCAATAAAAACAGTTCTAGGGAAGAGATTAATGGATATTAAGATCGAGAAACTATTGCGATATTCGCGCCAACGTTAAAATAGTCGGCAAACTTTGACCCAAATGTTAGTTTCATTGAAAATTGTGAATACCTATTGTGACGCATTGTTTCCTGCGGGCGTTGCAAATTATTGATTGTCTCGTCGACAGGCTTATGAATTGCGCGTGCAGCCGTATGGACGTGGTCGACTTGACAATGCTTTGATCTTTGATGCCTTATTACACTAAAGAACGAAATTAATACTAAGCTCGCAGCAAGGGAATATCCCTCAGTTTCTGACGTAACAAGTCCTTAGTATATTTTTAATTACTCCTGCTGAAACAATGACTCACTCCAAGGAAGTTTAGCAGAAATAATTAGGGTTTTCATCTAGCTAAGACGCATCATTAAGGGACAGTAAAAAATTTACCTGACGCCTTGTCATATTAGAAGGAGAAAGCCATACTGTTTTGCATCTTAAAGCAAGAAATCAAAAAGTCAAAAGTGCATTCTTCCTGACTACCTTTTGAATTTTCAACTGATATATTAACGATTTAGTTAAAACACTCCCAATTTACTCTCTTAGTTTTTCTCTCTTGACATATCTTTGTTGAGAAGAAAAAAGATGCAAAAAATGTTGGGCATCTTCCAGAAAACAAGCAGGGCGAGGGAGGGGGGCCACTGACAAATTCGCGCGTCGCTTGCTCGCCTCACCTCGTTTTTTGTTGCAGCGTCGGCCTGGGCCCGGTGCCGTGGTATCTGACGGCAGAGTTGTCGCCGCAGATGCATCGCTCATTCATTCAGTCGATCGCCATCAGCTCGTCGACTGTCGCAGGTATGACTACGGGTCTATTGACGTTGCCGCTGTACGGATACATGAACGCCACCTCTTTCTTTCCCCTTTTTATCGTCCCCTCCCTCCTCTGTCTCATCTATCTGTACCGACAACTGCCCGAAACGAAGAACAAGGAGATTTATGAGATTGTACGCGAACTGCGCGGCGGAAGTTCAGACTCTGACAG
The DNA here is from genome assembly GCA_002796945.1 of Plectus sambesii. Classification (NCBI taxonomy): domain Eukaryota; kingdom Metazoa; phylum Nematoda; class Chromadorea; order Plectida; family Plectidae; genus Plectus; species Plectus sambesii. The sequence continues at coordinate 26,992 of NIUQ01001748.1, forward strand.
TTGCCTTGGTGTGAACATGCTGTGAGAAAATCTATATGACTGCCGCTTAGCTCTTGAATAGATTTCGAGCCGAGCTCCTTTCCCATATTTTGACCTATGAGCGCACCATTTTCTCATTAATAAGGATACTTTTCAAATTAAAGAGGAAGTTTTTCCAGGTTGATATGGAAAATATCCTTTTGAAATGACAAGTGTCCTTTAATAAGAGAAAATGTAATAGTGAAAATGAGAAAAACATTCAGCATCCTTCCCTACTTATTTTCTTGGTTGCTTTGTTTGGATGGCTTTGATAGGACTATTGTAAATATGCAGCATTGGCCTCAGTGGTCAATGGGATAAAGCAAGATATCAGTTTCATGGTATGATATTGTGAATTCTGTGAATTCAGAAAATGTAATTATTTGTGAATATTTGTAAATATACGAGCACTGTCATTTTAAATGTGTATATATGCATTGGGCAGTTTTTTTGATCATTTTGAAACTTCCAATTCCATAGAGTTGCTCGTCTAGAGTACAATGATATACGGTCATGTCGGAATTCCTCGAAGCCTATCAACAAAGAGATGTGGAAATTCTTCCGCTTGTTTTATGTCTCGGTGACATTCTTGTCGAGGTAGTGCCTTACTTGTTGATGAGAGCTCGATTTTGTCTGTTTATACTTTGGAAATGGCTTATGATAAATATCTGAAACGCAGCAAATAGCAAATACACAGCAGAGCAAGAGTAATCGGAGAGGATGTTTCCGATCATTGTACAAAACTTTAATTCAGTTTCGTTCGACAATCATACGTCTCTTACCGGTGACACATTTCAAAGCATGTTTACTGCAATTTGCTTATCACAGTTAACACTTGGAAAACAGCCCATCGGTTCGATTCAGAGAATAGCTACTGAGGCACCGTGCGCAGATATTCTCTCACCCGTACGATGCGCATAAGTCGAGAAGATCACTAAATTACTGAAATCGCTGAAACCCAGCAAACTGCGATATCAAGATGAAAAAACGTAGTAAAGATGAGGATTCGCAGTAAGATAGTTTCTCGTTTGAGCGACTGCAAACGATAAATATCATATTTGCAAGGATTTAGTTGATTCTGACAACTTCAACAAAAGATGTGGTTCTAACTTTGAGCATAATACAAAAAGCTGTTTAGTTTACCTCATCTTATGACAAGATTTTATCTCTAGTGTTTGTTGAAAGTGCTCTCGCATGCCAAAGGGCAGTCCAACTCTGCGCTAGTTTCCTGCGCGGACAGGGACGTCCTTAAAGCGTTTTGACGAAGGGAGCTCAGCGCAACAGCAAATATCAAACAACTTGAAACCGCACATTGCATCATTTATGAAAGACAAAGATATTAGCAAACAGCAAAACGTTAGCTAAGCAGTCTGATTTCGTTTATTGAATCGCTACGTTTGTTGACAGGAACTGGATGGTCCGTAGTTGAATAATGTGCATAGTGGACTGAGTTAGTATACCTTACAAAGGGATAATGTCAGTATAACTAGCAGCCTTAATAAAGGAATAGATAACTGTGCGAGCAAAAAGAGTATTATACAAAGGCAAGTAATAATTGATAAAAGAAAATTAAAAGAGCATAGCGGAAGGAAGAGCAACCAAATGACAGCCTCAAGCAGTTGGCGTGATGACGTCATAAACTGCGCAAATGAGAAAGACAGCTGACAAAGTGGTTCATTTTGTACACGAAATCAAAAGTTTATTTGCATGCAAGACATAGACGTATGTAGCGCAAAGATTTCGGAGCTTGAAAGTATATTGAAAGAAATCATTGTATCATATCAAAATTTCAAGACGACGCCCGCTCGGAGACGTTTTCAGAAGGAAATTAAAGTATAACCACGTGAAGTTTAGATGTTTCTCTCAGTTCATCAGCGTCGATCAGCCACTTGCGGAATTTACAAAAAAGAGTGAAGAGTATTAATCTATTGATTACAAGTTGAGCGTCGCCCTATTTACAAATCTTTCAAATATGTTCTACCCTTTAGTAGATCTCTAATATTCACTGATTAGCAAAGAGCCGAGCGAAATTACAGAAGCAGTCGTATTCCTGTAATTATTGTTCGAACGAGTCGGGAATAATTTTCGTCAGTTCGAAAGTCTTAAGCCATTAGGAATTAATAATGATATACTGAATTATGGTTGTGAATGCCATTAATTCGTCTGCTTATTGTATGTCAAAAAAATCAGCTCGATGATGGAATCCTATTTGAACCGAATCTTGAAAGTGCGATCATGAAGGACTTGCAGAGCACTTTGAACTGCTGGACTGTGCTGAACACAAACTATCTAGGCTGCCGCCAATGTTTAGTCATTTACTGTCGCATATTGTATTTATCGGTTGAAAACTGTGACAGTAAGCATTCAATTGCAGTGATATTTTATCAGCCTTTTATTTAATAGTTTTACACATTGAATCTATGACCAAATCGTCCCAAAAACCATTATTGCGCAAAATATAAACGTAAAATAAGTTAACGGATGAAATGCGTACACTAATATCAGTGGCAACGAAAGGCCCTATTCTTTCACTGCTCTGCGGTGACTTCGGGAAGATAACTAAATTTCGCAGCTTTAAGGTAGCGACAGTGGCATCCGCGTTTGCGCGTGCGACGACCTAGCCGCCATTCACAATTTTGTGAATTTTCGCAATGTCGACGGTTCAGACGAGCTGTAATCGTTTTTATTAGACATAAGACATTTTCCATGAAAAGATAGTTAATTCAGATGGCAATCCTTCTATGGTGCAACGTTTTTCATGAAGAGAGGTTTTCAGTGATGCAAACCTGTCTCTTCTCGTTCAGATATTTTTATGACCGCCTTAGATATTTCATCTTTTTTGATTTTTTTTAATCTTCCTTTTGCCGAAATATTTAATATTCAACATTTAGAAAGCGTGTTTGTCAAGAGTGAAAAGTACGGATTTAAGTTTCTAGCGATATCACTTATGCGTAGATATTTTAAATTACAGTATTTAACTTTGGAGAAAATAAAGCTACTCAAATTTTAATGCGTGTTAAAGAATTGAGCAATAGAAGGTGGCCATCACTTTTTAACATAGGCTTTGATCAGGTTATGAGAGCTTAATGATTGTACAATAAACTTACCGCAACTCTCACGATCGCATCGTTGATCATCAATGGCGACGACGACGAGCGCCACCAGAAGAACGATGAGCATAATGTTGAAGCGAAGCATTTTTGTAACGTTTAGCGGCTGAAAAATAAATCTGGGAAATCGAAGGTTCGTGAATAACGTATGTGACCAAAAACAGAGTCCTTGAATCTCTTATGTTTCTATTTGCTTTAAGAGAAGGATATGTTCGAAGAGGGTTTAATTTTCAAATCTTTGCGAAGTTAAGCTTTTGCTTGCTTATAGGCTAACGTTCGGGAAAAAAAATTAACAAAATAATAGAACAGAGCACATAAAAATGAGTCAATAAAAGTTTATTTGTGACTGACAATATACAATATTTGACTCTCGAAGCGACCGCTCTTCTCCGCTGGTGCCGTTTAAACTGATCTCTTGATGGCTCCTATTAAAAGGGGGCTCTATTCAGTCACATAAAATATTGCTTCAAGTGAAGCTGGCGCAGTATCCTAGCTTAAAAATACACTCATCACAAAGTAATTTTTAAATGATGACTAAAGGGAGCATAGCATTTATGGTGACGTACGGATACTTTAGAAAAGTTTGGAATTTCTTTGTTTAATTCAACTGAATAATACCTCCTTACTCCCTTGTATTTATGCTCGCGCTTCGGTTACTAATTTCGGCTTTATTTGGGAACTCGACCATATGGTGGTTATTTACGCAGCGTACTTTGTTCTGGCGAATGAGGTGATCCGTAAGGCGATAAGAAGCGCGTGCACGCAAGGAATTGTACAATAATGCGAGGCTACAGACGTCTACATTGCTGACTACCACTCCCTCAGTTTGCTTCATATCGGACAACCGCAGAATGAAAGTGAGAAAGGAGAATAAAGGGGAATGGGGCAGTGCGCCTTTCCCTGGCGCACCGTTTCATTCCATTGAACAACGATCATCTAATGGTGATCCTTTTGGTCTTTAGTGATTAAATTTATCATGGCGCCAAATTTTGCTCGTGTTCTGTCTAGGTTGCGGCTTCATATGGGAGCTCCATCATCTGGTTCGTTTTGCTGACGCGCTTACCTGAGACTGTACAGGGTGGCGCCAAAGATTAAAGATTTTCAACGCATGCTGTAAAATATTTTATCATAAGCCATATTTAATACTTCATTCACCGATAGCGAAAAGTGGAATGTTTGAGACTGCATTCTCAAAAATCAAACAATAACGACAACAAAAATAGAAAAACATCATCTGCATACGGTTGGAAACACTAATCAAAGTTAAAGATAATCCGAGTCAAAAACAAAGTTGCGAATGCTGTTTTAGTAAATCGACCAGAACGCTAATTTTTGGTCTAAATCGTTCGTTCAATGATATCTTTTGCATGGATTGGGGCTGAAATTCTCATCCATTAGGCTTTTCGTAAAACCAATACAACAATAAAAGCGAGAAATTACGGAATTGCAAGCGCGGCGATTGGTCATTCCTCTCTGGCTATTCCAAAATATTTTTGGTTTTCTGACTACTCACCACGCTTGCGATTTCGCAGTTTTATAAATTTGCAAGTGTAGTCGTTTTATAACTACGCTCATCATGCACGTAAAGTCAGGATATGAACCTCTTATGTTTCATATTACAGTCAACATCGGCCATAGCGACACCCTCGGGACCGGAAAAAAGGAAGTGTCGCTATGGCCGGTGTCGCTATGGACTTCTACAGTATGCCGGTTTTCGTGGCGGGACCCATCTTTTATAAATTAAAT
>NIUQ01001749.1:0-27380 GCA_002796945.1 Plectus sambesii
ATGGTGTTAGCCATATGGTTGCTGCATGGAACTGCCTTTCCCTGCAAAGAAGAATGACTTTGAAAGAATAAAAATTTGCAGTAAAAGCTTGACTTGAAAGCACTGCGTAAGACATTGCACTGTTCAAACGACTGGTGGCGCATTACTGCTTCTTCACCTTTGCCGCAAATGCATATGGAACTGAGTAGGAGCGGGATGCGCATCGTCGGACAGATTAATAACTTTCGTCTTCACAGTCAGAGAGTACAGATCTTTCATTACAAAATAGCCTATTTGGGCTAGCGCTGAACAAAATTGGTCAAACACTGAGGGCGGAGGTAATTCCAAAAATGTTAGGTTGGCCAGCTCCTGATCACATGACTGATGAGGAGAATAATTCTGCAAGCAACAGTTGACTAGATATTCGTTCAAAACAAGGAGCGGTTACAATACTATTTCCATTTTTTTGCTTAATAAATCTCTAATAAGTCACGCATTTCGAAGACTTCTGAACTCATAGCTAGAACCAAAATATTACATTTTGCCATCTAATAAGCGGTTTCTCCAATAAGAAACCCATCGCTCCATATCTTCAACTGAACCTTAAATCTTCTTGTGGTCATTCATTAAATACCTAAATAATTGTTATGACAATATTTAGCACAGAAATTACCCATTTGAAATAAACAATATGATATTTATTCACAGCATCTTGAACAGCCCATTACAGTTGATGCACATTCAGCTCACCTGTCCCATTTTCATGTCCGGAAAGGCGTGTCTACTAATGACGTCATATCATAGCTATCACGTGCTATGATGTGATTGTAAATGCATGCTAAATAAAGTTAAGAATTTTTATCTTTTTTGGCTTGTACATCCATTTGTTGAAAGGCGAATCGCAGCGATATACCATAGAAAAAATGTCATAGTTCAAAATATATTCTGAAATTTCGGAATAAAAAATTTCAAAATGTTCAATATTAAATTTACACTGAACAGCGGAACACAAAGGACATTAATTAAAAAATTGTATCACTTCATTTCAGCTTTCTGTTCCACTTCAACTTCGTTCTGCACATCCAAGTAACCGTAGTGCTCTGTTGCGGTATCCAGCATTGATGTCAATTTTGATCGGATTTCGGAGAAAGTGGGACGTAGTGCCGGTTCAGCTTGCCAGCATGAACTCATCAAATCGTACCTGCAGAACGGCGTTATCGCTTGCTTACATATTGCAAATTACACCATCGATTTCCGCTTACAATTAGACAGAATGGCACACAATGTTCGGCCATGCACTCCGCATAATAGTACAGAAAAATCGATGGTTTTATGTACGAGATTAAAGATATCATTCGCCTTTCACATAGGATACTTTCCAAATCAAGCTGATTAGATTTAAAACAAATTGGACACTATTTAAAAACAAGTTTAATAGTGTCCAAAGTGTTTTGAAGAGTAACCGTTTTTGCTAAGGGAATGTTCAATTTGAAAGTTTTTCAATATAAAGCCGAAGCGGTCCATTAGTGCACTGAAAGAGTATATGTGATAGGAAAGCGATTACTTACAGATTTTCTGAGCACAATGCGGGCCGAGACGGCCGGTTGCCCGCTTCCAGATGCGAAATCATGTCCAGCGGTTGAATCGCTGGATACGGTCCATCGCCCAGCGTGAAAAGTTCAAACAAAAGCACACCGAAAGACCAGCTAAACGACAGTATTGTGGACAGTAATTAATCGGTCCCACTTTTGCTAAATCGACCCCTGATTGAACATGGCTGTACTTTAGAAATGAAACCAAGATGATTATTGCCTATATCCTTTGGAAAAAACCACAGCAGAGACACTTATCTCATTCAGAAACCCAGCGGTAAAACTATGGCTGTTTAGAGAAGTCAATAACAAATTCCATCATTTATGTGCAATGGAATGTTTTAGATGCAATGTCTAAGCACTTTTAGACAAGTGCTCAGAAGACGATCAGAAATTTGGATAGATTTCATTCTTTTTCCACTACTGCACGACTCTGCTGACTAAAGTGACAGTGAATGGAGCAGTATTCAAGGAATTTAGTGTTAGCTTATTTTGGCATCCTATTCCCGAAGAAGACTGTTCAGTTCGATTGTTAGTAAGAGGCGCTTTTGATAATTAAAGGTGGATGATAATCACCTTAGACAACCTATAGCAATGTGAGTGTAGGGGGCGCTAACTTACACATCAGACTTTGTGGTGTACGTGTACTGTTTCAGAGACTCAATGGCCATCCATTTAATTGGCAAACGACCGCCTTTCGTTGTATACAAAGCCTGGTCGGCAACGCGGCACAGCCCGAAGTCACCAATCTAAATAAGAAAATATCTCATAACTGATAATGCATCTCTTGTTGTAATTTTTCGCACCTTTGCTGCCAGCTTCTTAGTCAGCAAAATATTTCTTGCAGCAACGTCACGATGAATATAATCATGCGAACTAAGATATTCCTAGAAAAATTTGTTCAGTGAAAGAAGGGCAAGAAGAAGAAGAAAGGTAAGACAGACCATTCCGTCACTAATTTGCCAGGCGAAGGAGAGCAAATCTTTCATTCGAATGCAGCCGTCTACGCCCAGAGGGCATTCTTCAGCGGCTGATTCCATGAAGTTGGCTTTGTTCTTGTGAAGAAACTTGAGTAAGTCGCCATTGGCGCAATATTCCACCACCAAGCAGGGCTCTTTAGGATCAGTTATACATCCCAGCATACTAACAATGTGTCCATGATAACCCAAGTTCTTCATGAAGCCGATTTCGTTCAAAAAGTCCTGCTTGCTTACGCTGTCCGCGTGATTGGGCAATACCTTAACTGCCACCTCATTGTTGATGATGAAATCGCTGGCGAAAGTGCGCTGCTCGTAAACATCGAACACTGGCACTCTTCCTATCAGGATGCCTTTGTAGACGGTCGAAAACGCTCCCGACCCAAGTTTGTCAGAAGTGTCGATGAAAAGCGCGTGCGGAGCAACTTCCCATCTATCATTTCTAAAACTTCTTTGATCTATTATTATTAATTGAGATTTATGGTGAGACCGATGATGTACTCTTGCCATATTCCAATGAATATCAAGAGCGACTGTGAACGATTGTTATCTATCCTCTTAAGCCGCTTATTTTAAAAGCTACAAACTAGAAGCATCAGATACCGACCCCACCTGCTCTGTTCAAGGGCAACCGTACTCCATTAATGCAGCGACATAGCAAAGCCAATAAGGACAGGTACCGAGACAGCTTAACAACATCGCCAACAAGGCTTTCTCGAACATACTTTCAAATTACGACTGTTTCCGAAAAGTGGCGTAGAAAGCTTTAGGAAACAGTTCGAGGTAAAGCAGATTTTTTCAAAAATGGAACCAGCGCTTCAATACATGATTTTGGGTGATTTATAACATTGCCGTGAGAAACTGTTCTGCAGCTGTTTTAAAATGGAATAGAGGGCGCATTTGAGAGAACAGCCGCAATGTTATATGTAGTAAGGAATTTTTGAGAAATTTGCGTAGAAAAATTTTTGAAGGCAAAGGTTTTTTAATGACTATTTCGCTGTCATCATTTTTCCTTAGCTATTTAAAGGGCTATTTTAGCTTATTTCGTTCATTATTTCTCTTACGGCTCATGAGTGTTCTGCCTCGAATCCTTGGCCATGTCGACGTATGGATTGAGAGAAACAGTGTGATGAAGAGTTGAGTTCTGATTTGCAACAGCAATCGCTTGAACTTCAACTTCTCTTTTCCTCAGCTTCAACAGTGAGATCTTGTACTTTGCTTTGAGGAAACACATGCAACCGCAAAATATTATTATCAGTAATGCTGATGCCGCAGGGATGCCATATTGGATAAAATATTCTAGAAATCAAGCTCGTAATCAAAAGGCAAAAGAAAGAATATACTGACACGTTACCCCATGTGTTATTTGGTTCTGTCAGGTTTGGACATGCTTGTAGTGACTTGAATGCCGCAGTGAACATCTCAGTGTTAGGATAAGTTGATATTTCGTTGAGATGGTTGAAAACCTTTAATTCGCTAATGCCGAAATTCGTAAAAGGCGGACGGGCTTTTGAAAATCTCGAGTGCATCGACGAATATTCGCCGAAACTTCTACTGTTATCAAACAGGACGAGATAAATCATTCGAAAGGCTATTCCATTCGTATTCATGTAGTTGGCCAGCTGCGATTGCTGTAGGATTAGATTTGACGATGGGCACTCACCGTCACAGACTGGAACAGATGTAATGAAGTAGACGACCTTTCCTCGATTTTGAGGTCGCAGTGGATCAGGTGATGAAAAGTTGTCAAATGATCGATTGAACAGCGTTATAATTACGTCATCGTGTGTCGTCGCCGCCGAGACGAACGTTTCATTAAGTGATGTATTATTATAGATCAACTGGCTACAGCTTTCTACTGAGGAGCACTGAGTGGTGTTAGTATCTTGATTCAATGATGCGGGAGTAAATATTGAGAGTGAGCTGCCCGAGTCCCCTTGTGAAACATGGCAGTCTACGATTAGATTGTTGAGAAATGCTTGAATTGTTTGAAATATGTCATCGGTTGTTCTTTCATCCAGCACTACTATGACGTGCATATCCCAAAGTTTGCATGAGTCGTCGCTGGCGACTAAAAATAGTAGTGCATCTATCTGAATGTCGTCATTGTCCGAAATCACACAAGCTGCGATACGGTTTCGGCTTCTGGAATCGGATTAATTGGACTTTACCCCATTGCGATACTGGCAAGATAATTTAAGTATCAAAATGAGAATCGCATGAAAAGGAATGTTATATATTTTAGGAATCGCTACGAATCGTCAAAAATGTCTATTGTGGAACAAATTTTTGTTTAATTTTGACCGCAGAACCATACGAGTGGCACGTTTCTACTGACCGCTTCGGCAAAGCACAATCAGGCGCCTGTTTCATAAAACTAACTTGTAGTGAGAACTGAAAAATTGAGACTCCATTCTACTAGAGTATCAATTTTGCACATAATAACATCATGATGACGATGCAGAATTGATACTCAGCTTGGCTATTCTCAACTTTCGACGATTATTTGAATCACACCCCAAGCCTTTTTCATAAAGCTAAATGATCATTCGGCACTCAATACTCTATTCCTTTGACGAAACTGAATTTTCTTCAGTTGAATATTGAGGTAGGTTTATAAAACACACATTTGACAGTCTTAAACGATTTTCGCTTCGCACAATACTCGCTATAAAAGCAGTAAGCTGCCGCGACTTGGGCCATATAATAATTAGTTTCACCTAACGATTTCAATAAAAATATTCACTTACGTGTTGAACATTCGCCAGTAAAATTCTTGACAGTCGAAGAAGTGGTGGGAGTGCCGATTGCTGAAGTACCTGGCGTACTAAACTGAGCGGAACTTTGGCCATTGGCAGGAAAAATTTGAAAAAGGAAGCAAACTGCAACATAAAGGCATAAATTCATTGCAAGCAGTTAATACTGCCTTCTTACTGAGCGTCGGTGACGAGAGTAGGGGTTAGTGCGCCTTTGCTCTCGATTGTGCATCGGCGGCGTCGATGATTGAAAGGGTGTTGTAAATCTGTGCTGATTTCTTTTATCAGGCACGCGCAGCTCAAACAGCACCGATTAGTCATCGAGTTGAAACGTTAAGTGCTAATGCATCGAATGATACCATCTTCATTATCGTACAAGCACTTTTTTGGCATTATCTGCAGTCGAATATTGGTCAGTATGCAGTATATCAGCATTTCTTACCGAAGCAGACCTCTCGACGCATTTCCGCCCGATTAATGCATAATTTACTTGACCTAGGGCTCTCAATAGGCGTCTTTCAGTTGCTTTCAATTGAAAAAATGAGTAGCAAAGAATACACTGCAGTTAGCATCATTCCGATTTAGCGAATGCGGATCATGGATAAATCTTTTCGCTGTGTTTCTAATCACCGATCAGAAATCATAGTCCAATGAGCAGGTTGGTTTAATTATTCAAAAGTTTAAACTGATATTCCTTTAAAAATTTTCACAGTAAGGGATGCGTTATGTACAGCATAAAATTCGCGATTTCGGTTGCATATCTCAAAACTGCAAATAGAGCGCAAATAGATTTTTGGCAACAGTGTTCGGTATCGTGATATTTACTAGCAGGATTCGCAACGCTTATTACCGCACTTGATTGTTCAAAGCTTTCAAATTATATTTAGAAAGACCAGCGCCAACACACGCTTACACGCAAAGCATTGATGATTAGAAGCATTTTACAAAGGAGCGCAATCGATGTTCTATTGTTGTCTTTTAACAAACTGGGCAAAAATTTATGATAGTAGTCACATCACAAGTACATTTATATTGTACTTACTAAACCATAATAACATAGTGCAACTAGTACAATGTCGAATACATCTGATCGTTTGCGGCCATCTCTAGCTATAGTTGATTCATTTTGCATCTTGCTGCTCCTCCCCGTTGGCATTAAAGTTTTCACAAATATTATCGCAACAGTTGTTGATATTTTCAGTTTTTTTTCTTAATTGCACACAGAAGATCAAAGATTAGCAATGAGGATATAAAGGTAGTGTATTTATATACGAAAGTTTCAAAGCATCGTTTCTGTGACAGATCAATTCCGCGTCGATCGGTTTGATGCAGATCAGTTTCCTCCTTGATCTTCATCGTTCTGTTCTTCTTGACATTCTTCGCGCTCTTTCTTACGCTCCTCGGCCCAATCGTCTGTGCCTGGCGGGTCCTACAAAAGATAATAGTCATATATTACAGTTACTGTATCCCTTCCTTCCATTTTTTTGTTTGATAATAAGGATAGTATTGTCCCTAGCGCCTAACACCAGTGGGGCAATTTAGCATCTATCGTATTTTACCATACAAAATATAGCATCTTGCTCTACTCAGGCGTCCGCGTGTGTGGAGAATGTCGCGGGAAGCTAAATTGCCCCACTGGTGTTAGGCGCTTGTAGTATTGTCACTGTAATAATTTGAAATCGTTCCTTACATAGGCCAGTTCGTGACCACCGGGAATGTTGTTGTCGTGAGCAATTCGCGCCTTCTCGTTCTGTCCTTCGGCATCGACTGGAACGTTGTCGTCTTGTCCCGACATCTTTGAACCTCTCTTGCTGTTTTAGCCTAAATGTAACGCGTTATTCTGCAGAAATCGGCCGCCGCAGAATAAGTCGAAATATTTTAACATTCATATTAAGTCAAAGCAAAAAATCTTATTTACTTTTCGCGGGTATTTGCGCAACCGAAAAAAGCTTTTTGAAAATTTGTAGGATAACTTTCATTGTCTCAGAGATAACGAACGCATTAGACGTGAACGCTTACGGTATACAACTGAAGCGAAAATGAAAGCAGCAGCTGCTGTGAAGTTGAAGCGACCGACTATGAGGATTAGGGAATTAATACTGATCGATTTTCCGACAGTCGACTGACAGGCCGCCGTTCTGAGCCCGTTGCTAAGGGGGCAGGTTGCCTGCCGTCCGGTTGCCTGATTAAGAGCCATGCCATTTCGAAATTTATTGTTGCAGGGCGTTTGGGGCGCGCGTTGCCAGGTAGAGGCAGTCCGAAGACAGCTCGTTATGGCGCGATCATTATGCGACTCTCAACTTCATTGTGCGTTGTTGCTGGGCAAGTCGGCTCTGGCTAGCGCGGCTGATTCATCCCAATCGCTTGTCGGAGCGAAAGACGCGAACTCATACCGAAGAGCAAACTGCTTATATAACGATGAAATTATAAGGTGAGGCAACGACCGAGTTTCTTAGGGTAAGAGAGATGCGAACAAGAGTTAAACGTTTCATCACGCTATGAAAAATAGATGGCTCGGATGGGTTGTAGCCTGCAGAAGAGATATTAAAATCAGTGCAAGCAAATTACGATATTATGAATTGAAGCAAGTTTTGTCCAAATTTCCTAAATTTGAGCCATGGTGAGAAACAGATTTCCTCCCCTGGCTACGCATCTCAACATACTGCAGATCGATCATTCAAATTAGCAGTTGACGTGATTAAGGAGAGTACAGCTGCAGAAACTCGCAAAGGCAATCTGTCTGTTTTTATGGGAGAAAAATTTTGAAATACAGCCGTTGGCTCGCGTAGTATTTTAAGAGTGGGAAAAATTATCAAGAAGCCTGTGTGCAACAAATTTCTGCTCTCCGACTGCTTCACATGCTGTAATTTCTCAAATAAACGCGCTCTCAAATTGACTTCCATGGGACTATTTGTCCAAATCACAGAAATGCGTTGCGTTCTTTACAGGTTGCTAGAAATGCCTGAACTTGGCTAAAATGTTATCAATAAAGACTTGAAGATTGGCAGTAGCTTTTCAGAAGGAATCGCTCTGTGTTTCGCACAGGAGCTTACAGTGTACCATACACAAAACATCGAGAGTACCAATGCAGGCAACCATGTTGCAATATTTTTAATGAACTGCTCTGCACTTAATTAATGTGGGAAAAATATAACGATTCCAATTTTAATAAACGTACTTTTTTATATCAAACAGAATGCTTTCTGAATCAAAGAGGACCTTTTCCATGTAGAGATGACATGAAAAATGTCTTTATTGAAATGAAAATGGCATAAATCCCGAACAAAGTAAACTGCGCCTGGATCTGTTTCCGAAAATACGATAATTTTGAATACAATAGAAGTTTTCACAGATTAGATGCCATTTGCCTTGCGCAGATTATGCTGGACATTGACGTTTGCATCTGGTAAAGTAAATGTACATCCTTGAATCGGCTAGTTCAAATTAGGTAACCGATGTTATTGATTCGCCCTGATGAGTTAGCAAGCTGATTTTGTTCGGTTGGTTCCGTACTACTTCTGGTTGGCGAAATTTCCCTCAGGAGAAGCTTCTTCAGCCTTTAATTCGTCGATTCAGCCAGTCGTGAATACACCAGAAACAAGCCAGCTCGCTTAGTTGCAGGATTCGCGAAAGTACAACTGCACACCCTTGGCTTTCCTCGAGCATTTATATTACTTTCATTAATTCTGCTAATTATGTTTTAATGTAGTTATATTCGTGCAAATTTGGTTTACGATCGAGCAATTTTCGGCATTCAACCGCATGCGCTTGGCAGCATAAAAAGCGTCGTTTCAAGAGGATATTGCAAAGCTTTTCAAGCTGCGATAAGGTGGGTCGTAAAAGATCTTGGACTATCTTTCAGTTGCGATATGGCGTTTAAAAATTGGACTGTTTTTTCGCTGAGGTTTTATGGTCGCCAGTGCTTTTGGCAATAATAGCTAGAGGCGATCACGATGCACCAACCGACCGCTTTTTCGTCACCGAATGAGTGGCTTTACTCTCAGAATGCATTGCCCATCGGCGAATGGGCCCAATGACCGAATGTTTCATAATGCAATAGTGCTTCAATTTCGCTAGTCGGTTAATCGCGCGCTGTTTTATCGCACAGTCTGGCGTTTTGCAGCAAAATTGAGGCAGAAAAGTTGATAGTACGTGTGTGTATTATATGATACGGTCAGAAAATTCTATCCGTCAGTCGCGGTCGGCTAATGGTGAAAAAAAGTGGATCGGTGCACTGAGAGCGCCCATTGCTTGGGGTCAAAGAATTTTACGTCATCGACCTAGCGCGTAGGTATCACCAATATAATTTATCTATTTCAGTCGTGAGACGCACCCGTAGTTGAAAGCAGTTCCACGGAACCAACTATGTCCAAGTCTGCGATCCCTAACTAGATCAAGCCGGTATCGTTGATTGTTGTAAAAATTGAATTATTTGTTAGGCCGTCCCTTTCTAGAAACTGATGGAACAGCAATTTAATTGCTTCAGAGCTTTCAAGCAATGATCCGAGTGCAGGTTCACAGTTCCTGAGATGAAACTCACTCTCAGATTGCTGAAACAGTTTTACTGGCAAAGTGCTATTGCCTCACTTTTTCTTTTATACTCTGATCAAAGATCGAAGTCAGAATAGTTGAAATATTTAAATCCAAGGATTGCCTAAAATACCACTGTCTTTCTGTTAACAACAGCTGTTTTGAGTGAAACGAATTCGCTTCCTTCTCCTAATAGAGCCGACCAGATAGCTGCCTTGCATGCAAACAGAGATCTCCGTCTTCAAGCATGAATCAAAGTAATTGCTCGCTCGCGTCCGATCGATCAAAGGCAAGAGGCCGACTCTTCGCGTTAAATCTCGTTCCAAGCGAGCTTTCCTAGTCGGCTTGAATGTTTCAGCTTGTTAGTAAAAAATATGCCTCGTCTGTAAGTTCTACCAATTTATAATGCTGTAAATGCTATTCGGTTGACAGAAATACGAAGGCTCGAAAGGTTTACGTCATCAAGACAAAACATTTTCCCATTCAAAGTTTTTCTTTACTAACAGAATAATGTTAGTCAATGGAAAAATGACAAAAATTTTGCTTTCACTTTTGTATGCAAGGCGCGCTCAACTGGTCATTTTTGCGTATTTTTCATATATTCATCCAAAGGAAATGAAAAAGTGGCCAAAACATGATTTACTGTTAATCAAAGTGAAATCGATTCAATATGCTTTCAGGTGCGCAGAAAAGTCAGTGACAGTTCTCTACCGTTCACTTGAAACGTTGTATGGTCAAATTTTAGCTCAAAATAAATTGCGTTATCTTTCGAGATGTTTAACTTAACTCGGAATACTAGGCATCGAATTGATGTCCCCGTCCCGTTTGACATTTGCATGCTAATCGATCATTCAGTCGGCAGAATTCAATGCAATCTGCTAACATCTGTCTCTCTTTAGCAACTTATTAGGAATTCAGATAATGTTTTGTTCATGATTCTGGAGAGTCGTAGTCTGTCAAAGATGTCTAGGACTTTCATAATGATAATAGCAGTTGTCAGTTGAACAGAGAAAATCGGGCTTATATTTATGTACTATTTTAAGATGATAGAGTGTCGAGATCTACTGCATATGACCAGGGCTTTTTCCCTTCGAATCATTCCCACTCTCATGGAATGTCAATGTATTAGAGCCCACAGGGAACCTTTTGCATCCTTTATGATATTTGATCTCAGCGAACGCCGCCTAGGAGCAACTTCTCTTGCAAATGAAAATTTATTTCAAGCGGATAAACAAACCGTTTTTTGATCCGCCACTTCATGTTTGCATGCTTAAAATTAAAACTGCTTTTACACAAATAGTCGGTGGGGAGGGGGGACAGCATCGTCTTGCTTGTATGCTTCGGCAAGCAATTGTGAGCTGGCACTGCAATGAGGAGCGTAGTTTTTGAACTCGCGAGTAGGATGACGTAACCGAAAATCATTTTTCCCCTTATGCAAATATTAGGATTGACATCTAATAAGGAGCGTTGCAAGCGACATCACTAATTCAGTCGTTTACAGCATTCAAAAAGCACAATGAGGAATGGAACGAAAGTCAATTACGAAGTGACAGAAGATGACGCTGGATGGATCATGTCAAACACCTTCCTCATCCTCACTATGCAGACTGGGTTTGGTATGCTCGAAGCCGGTTCAGTGTCCCATAAGAATGTTGCTAATATCATGATCAAGAACTGCGTCGACGTTACTCTAGGTGAATACCTCTGCTAAAATATTACAGCATTAACTCTTTCTTAACCACTCCTCTGCCTCATTTTTCGTTTCAACGCATCTTTGCGCTTATTTATACCTCTGAACAATGTGACGCGAGATCACATTGTTTAGAGATGTAAAGGGAGTCTTTGGAGCTATAAATCAAAACGCACTGTGAAGGTGATGGCATATTGACGCAATGCGATCTCATATTCAGTCACAAGAATTAACCGCTCGCTAAACTTCGCATCGCGTCGTATCGCTGCATCGTCGCATGAAATCAGTGAACAGATTTTAGGCGGATTTGTTTATTGGTCCTTCGGCTACGCGCTCAGTTACGGCGAGCCGTCAACGCCATTCTTTGGATATGGCAATTTCTTTGTGACAGCCGACTTAAACGAGGACGATGCTGGTAGTATATTTGCCCACTACGTTTTCCAGTTATCTTTCGCCACTGCAGCGACAACAATCGTCTCGGGCGCAGTCGCCGAACGCATGCGGCTTGAGGTTGGAAATACAGTAGAACGTGAATAAATACAACGCTTCGAGTTTCAGTCTAAAGTTACTTTAAGCATTATCTCGCAGTTTTCCGGCTTCTTCTAGCATGGAAGGTATAGGGTAGAGAGGGGAGTGATTAGTAACTATGCTCATACATGTTTTATAATAATTCAATTACAATATGTGTCGGCAGTAAAGAGAAATAGCTGAAGTTGGCTGCAATACAAACAAAATTTTAAAGTTCATGCTGACGACACTGTCATAACAGAGCCTAGTAACGAGCAAAATTTAGATCTTTCAATGCTGGCTTCGCATCAATAATGATGAAAATTCTCTTTCAGTCAAAACTGATAATTTTTTGGCTGTTTGCAAAGATTACGATTGTACATACATTTTGCTGTAAAATAATTATTTAGGCTTATATGCTTTTCGCAGTATTGAACACGCTCGGCTATTGTCTGCCGGCAATGTGGACTTGGCACAGAAATGGATTCCTTTACGCAATGGGGTTCTTCGACTTCGTGGGCGGCTGCGTGGTGCACGGTACCGGGGGTGCGAGCGCTCTCGTTGCCGCCTACATGCTCGGTCCAAGATATAACCGCTTCAAGAAGGGCCCTGACGGCGTCCATTACACCGCCAGCTCGCCTGCCACTGCACTAACTGGCCTCTTCATGTTATGGTGGGCGTGGCTCGGCTTTAACTGTGGCTCTACTTTCGGAATTAGCAAAGATCGATGGAAGGTTTGTGAGTGCAGCGGAATTGGCCTGCCGAACCGAACATGGACGCGTTTCGGGGCGCTGCTTTTTTGCGTTGCCTGCGGGGTGGCCAAGCGTAAAGGAATTTGCGCCGCGCATGCTTCTAAGCAGGTTCTATCAGACGCCAAATTTATTATCGTGATGAAACATTTGATTACTGCATCACAACTGCAACATTGGCAGCGAGCTTATTCCATATCATACTTTGACTTGATAAGCGTATACTAAAATTATTGCACGACATAAGGCGAAAAGTTGGAACCGATAAGCTAAGTAGAAAGTTGAACAACTGGGGAGGGGACAGCTGCAAAAGAGCGAGGAATGTCGAAAATCAAATATTCTCCTCCCATACCTTCGAGCATCAGCCCTGCCTAAAGTGCTAATTTAGATATCTGCAAAAGTAGCAGTGACAACACTGAACGGGTCGATCGCCGGCGGAATAGTCGGACTGATTTCATCCTACATTGTATTCAAAGGTCGCTTCAGCATCGATTACATCATTGTGTCGGTCTTGAGCGGTCTCGTGTCTATCACTGCGAGCTGCGCAGTTATTTCACCGGCTGAAGCGTTGATCGTCGGCTTCATTGGTGCCTTTCTGGCTCTCCTCGCTCTCAACTTTCTAGAATATATGGAAATCGACGATCGTAAGTTACAATAATATAACCATACTCTAATGCAATCCATCAAAGTATCAAAAACAGAGTTGTCTTTTTTCGAATAAATGCGTTACTATCATTTATACTTTAAACTGGACACTTTTCCTACCTAACTGTTCTCCTTTTATATCAAATTGAGCACTTTCTAAATCGGATTGGGCACTTTTTTGTGAAAATAAATAATCCAACAAGATGGTCGATATGACTCTAAAAGTGTGCTAGTGAAAATGGAAATGGTGAACACAACTTCGGTTGTGTTAGTTACTTGTGCAATGCACATCCTATCTGACAATAAAAGTTAAGAGCAGCTTGGATATCCTTATGGACAAATGTTCTTACGCTTGAAATTAGCACCAGCCCAATAATTTCGAGTATTATTTGTTGAAGTAATAATACCCGCAATTATACTCTCACCAGGTAAATGTTCGAACAAAGATGATTAAGTTTTCGTTTCTGACTTCCACCTTTTTATCTTAATCAGCTTCTGTAATCTAGCAGGTTAGGTACAACACGAGTTGCTCTTCCAGTTAAAATAAGGTAAAGATATATTTCGAAAATGTAGCATTATTCTAGAAATATTGAAAGAAAAGCTTTTAAAGCAGATATATCTCTACGAGATAAAGCGTTCCAATTGGTCATTACGAAATAATTACCACGCACATGTGCAAAAACCTTCTCATACTGAAAGTTAAAGCATGCCTCTAATTGGGCGCCAATTTTAGCCGTTGGAGCAATTCCTACTCATTTCACATCAGCAGCATGGGGGACAATAGTGGTTGGTATCTTTGGCAAAGACGATCTTTCTTTGCTCGGTGGCCACAATGGTTTGCTTCACGGCGGTATGACATACAGGATTCTAGCTTTTATTTCGTTTTATTTACTTCATTCTACCACCGTAGATGCGTAAAATGACACGGTTTTAACAAAGACTGAAAACCAGGCTCAAATAAAAGATACAGAGAGCGAATGGGTTGCAATCATTGCTGGCGTCTGAGACTGTTTTTCTGAAATAAAGTTAGAAAGCCTCACAAATTTAAGCCTCATTCTTGCGCTAGGATTGCGCTAACCTTCCCTACACCGTTTCAATAGTAGCAAAATTTCATTTTTTCCTGTTTCGTTTCTACTTGGCAACGTAATTAAAATCTTTAAACGGAGCTGCTGCAATCACATTATATTGGAAACTGCAAAAGAAGAATTTTCTTCAGGTGACTTTCATCTTCTAAAAGTGCAAGCGATCGGATGGCTCTTGATCTCGTTGTGGTCCGGTTTGTTCACATGGGCTGTCTTCTATGCCATGCATAAAGTCGGCATTCTGAGAATGAGCTTGAAAGACGAGTTACTTGGCGCCGACTGGGTTGTTCATGGCGTTCGATCCGAAACGATCACGACAAAGATCGAAAAAATCTTAGAACAGCTAAACATTGCTGAAGAACAGTTTCAAGATATACTGAAAAAGGTGACTTTTTGTGAACGTTTAATGAAGCAGCATCGCTGATAATATCTGGTCCTCGATCGCAATTCTTCACAGTTTCATGAAAGCTTTCGAAATCTATATCATCTTTAAGGCTCAACTCTCTACCTAAGCCGAAGCTACCAAAATAGTAACCTTGGTTGGGGAATATCGGTGAGCGCAGTAGCACGTTGGGGGCTGGCTAAAATAGAACCTTCCACTGGGGAACGTCCTGCCCCTACGCCCTCATTCACGCTTTCGCCTGGAAACTGCGCGAAGTAGCTATATGACGCAGAAACTCGACACCCTTCCTCTCATGTCGAGGAATTAATTTATGGCCATAATAGCTATCATTTGTAACTGCATCTTGTCATCATTGGGGGAGCATATCCACATTCTGGACTTGCTATAAAAGACGTACCTCCATCTATTCTAATAACTAACAAAAACTCCTACTTGCTCACAGGCCTTGCGGTATTTCGCACTAAGTACTGAGGTATATTTGCAAAGACTGGTGAGAATTGAGAACTGAGTTCTTAATTCCTTAACTTTCTGTGTTCGTGAAACTTGCGAAAGCTGAGTATGCAAATTTGCAACTCGTGCTATCTCAGTTCTCGACAGTAAATATAAAGATCTGAGTACGCCACAGTTTTCTGTAAAAAAGAAAGTTTTAGAGGCGAGTGGTGACGATGTGCATTGAGACTGAATTGCTCAGTTCTCAACACTTTTATGAAAGAGATCCTCGGCCGATTCTCTTAATTTTTCAGATAATTATCGAACTGACAAGCAATACGTACTACCGACCACCAAGATTCCCATTGAGTGCAATCATCAGTGACGAATTAGGCGATAATCAATTGTCCAAAGAAAGAGCTGCTGACGGCAGAATGCGACTCATGTCGCGAGCGCTGTCCATACAAGTGGCCGATTGCTGGCCTGCATTCAATGCAAACATTTACACATCCGAAGATATTATTCCGAAGGCGAATGAGCCTGTCAATAATTCCAACAGCCGTCTCGGAACAAAGAATATCAGCGCGAATCGAACTTATCGAGGGTCATTTTTACAAAGAAGAGCATCACATATTGTTTGAATGATAGAAGCTGTAATTCTATTTTTAGAACGAAATAAATCGATTCAATTTTTTTGGCATTACAACAAGCAATATCATTTATTCACTTCGAACACTTAATTGAGCCCAACTGCTGAGTAACACTTGGACAGAGAGCAAGGAAAGTGGGACTCGTCCTCCATGATTATAATTGTATAATTTTACCATCTTCCTGCCGCTAAATCGATGCGCGGAATATTGAATTAGACACATCTTTCCCATTATGTAGTAATTTGAGGAGCGGCGAGTGGGAGGATTCCGAGGGGAGGTTGATAAAAAAGCAGCCCATACCGTTCGTTACCGACCAAACTTATTACTTTTACGTCTCACTTCGGTAATATTTTTATGACATGCTCTCTCGCAAATTTCTAAATGGGAAGCGCCGTCCATAAAATTTTGCTCAGGGGAATTTTCAGTGTCACAAGCGCGCTGCTTTGCACAATTTGCCATCAAGCGCGTGCATAATTTCGGGCTTTGGGGGTAGTTACCCGTTCAAGAGTTTTTAGCTGCCAAAGTAGAAAATTTATTGCAGAAAAAGTCGCCAGAATTTGCTCCATAGTTTTGCAGTGCCCAATACTTGCATACAAGCCGCTCAAAGCCGACATTTATGAGGTCCCTTTAGAGCTTTATACCATTTTCACTTCAATAAGGACACTTCTATGGCAAAAAGAACATTTTTTCGAAACAAGTTTATAAGGAAAATGTCCTATTTAATTTACGTGTTCTTGCTAAAGCGGAAATGGTGTATATACCGTTTGTGCATGTCTGCTTGCTCTCCAGTCTAGTGTTTGTCCAGGGCTTGTCTTAATAAGAGCAATATTCAACTTCAACTCATAGGAGGATATTGTTCTGAAAGAGGAAAAGAGGAATTTCAACTTCAATCGAATCTGCAACGAGCGCCGTGAGCCAAGCAAGTCTCCATCAAAAATGAAAGATGTATATGCCCGATCTCTCGCTCACACTTTTCTAAGCGGCCGCCTCGCTCATATCTAAAACTTTATTATTGATTGACGCAGAAGATTGATTGCGTTTAGCCAGAAGCAATAACTAGAGCGCTTGCCTGAGGCTAGAGATGCCTCACTGCCCCTTGAATCTGTCATGAGCCAAGGGTGAATGTAATTACCTTCTATGGCAATTAGTGTGCTCGGATCAATGTGATAGGAAGTTGGAAATCATGGCATGCCATTCGCGCCGTCATCTGAGAAGCACACTTTGTTCTTCTTCAGCTTGACACGAAGATATTGCGCTCCTTTGTGTACAAGTTGTCTTCTTTGGACTTTTGAGCAAAGCTCAGAATTAAAAGGTTACAATAAAGATAAATTAGGGATAAAAATAAGTAATATATTACGAAAAGTAAGCATTCAACATCGGTGTATCTTGTTTTCCTCTTTTTGCCCATGCTAGTGATGAATTGTATGACGCCAAGTCTAACTGTTTGACAGCATTGATCAGTTGCTACCGTCGGACTTACAATCAAGCATATAATAGGCTAGCAACTAAATAATTATCTAACTTTCAGTTCTAACTATTGCAGGCAAAGAAATCGTAAAATGCGCAGCTTAGTTGTAGTAACGAACTTATTTTAGAACTAATGAGATTGTATTTTCTGTCCAGTATAGTTGTATAAAAGTAAAACTCGTTGCTTGAGAGACCACAGCTAACCGTCGAAATTTGTTGTTCTCCCATTGTTGTGCGTGGTTTCGATCATTTTCTCTCTAAAGTTTCCTCCGTATCTCGGCTTATCACATCATACAGTTTTTTATGCAATATTTATTAATAGTATCGCCATATTAGAAGCTGAAGAACGTGATGAAGTCGAATTTGACATCGCAACCGACATACACCGAAGTCACTGAAGATGATGCCGGCTGGATCCTGTCCAATACATTTCTGATTCTTACGATGCAAACTGGATTTGGTATGCTCGAAGCTGGCTCTGTTTCCTACAAGAACATCGCCAACATTATGGTCAAGAACTGCGTCGATGTCACCTTAGGTATGTCGCTGCTTAATTTTTGATAACATTCCAAGACTGATTATGCAACGGTCTGGAAAAGCTCAAATCTTTTTTGCAATACGCCATTGTCAGTATCAGTGAGAGCCAATCATTGAGAGGATCTCATTTTTCTCTCATACATTTATTTTCTTTATTCTGTTCTTTTTTGTCATTTATTTGTTCTATATGTAATATTTTATTCCCTTTCTAACTCTTTTGTTATGTATGACGACGTGATATTGTAGGTGGGCTCGTCTATTGGGTGGCAGGATACGCGCTAAGTTTTGGAGAGCCGTCTACTCCATTTTTCGGCTACGGCAACTTTTTCGTGACTGCTGCAACAGTCGCGGACACAGGACGTCAGTACGCTCACTATGTGTTTCAGCTGTCTTTCGCAACGGCCGCGACGACTATAGTGTCGGGAGCTGTTGCAGAGCGGATGCAATTGCAGGTGCAGTGGAAATATCTACGCTTTATTGAGTCGTCATATTCGATTTCAGCCTTTGGGCGCAGTATAATTATTATTCTTTCAACCTCTATCCTGTCATATGACTGTCCACTATTAGACACAAGTTGTTTAATCTTTATGCACAAGGCTGTTTAATAGCATAAAAAGGCGTCCTTTCAATCTTCTTGCCTAGTAATCTGCAACAAACGAACCTGATATTTTTTGCTTACCAAACTCACCCTAT
Organism: Plectus sambesii; assembly: GCA_002796945.1. NCBI lineage: Eukaryota > Metazoa > Nematoda > Chromadorea > Plectida > Plectidae > Plectus > Plectus sambesii. Next base: position 18,687 of record NIUQ01001749.1, read on the forward strand.
CCCAAACTGAAGTCTAATGGGCTCGTATAACGTTTGATTTTTCAATTTTCATGCAAGCATAGTATCATTCCGACGGGGCAACCACTTCCAAAAAATCACATCCTATTGGAAAAAATAACGGGACTTCCTTCCGTCTTAAGTAATATGATAACTCGAAATTAGGAAAATATCAGAGTACAGCCCGCAAAGCTTGTGATCAGTAGAACTCAGTACTTCAGCAATATGAGACTTTTCCAGGCTTACATGCTCTTTGCGATAGTCAACACTTTCGGTTATTGTCTGCCAGCGATGTGGGCATGGCATCACAATGGATTTCTCGGTTCAATCGGCTTCTTCGACTTTGCCGGTGGCTGCGTTGTGCACGGCACCGGGGGTGCGAGCGCCTTCGTCGCTGCGTACATATTGGGTGCGCGCTACAAGCGCTTCCCTAGGGGAGGCGAAGAGGCGGTTCATTATACCGCCAGTTCGCCCGTAACAGCGCTGACGGGTCTTTTCATGCTGTGGTGGGCGTGGCTTGGCTTCAATTGCGGCTCAACGTTTGGAATTAGCAAAGATCGATGGAAGGTGATTTTGCAAAAACATTTGAAAAAGAAACAGTTGCTTTTTGATCTCATTTTCCTTAATTTAAAATTATTAAAGATATTTTATTTGAAAAGCAGTTTAGAGATAAAATGTGGACATTCAAAGACAGAGTATGACTTAAATCAATATCTGATAGGAGCCGTCGAGGTTAATTATAAGATGCGCTATCGGGTAGCGTCAACAATGGTCCAGGTTATTTTTCGCCGTGTCCCTCTTTGCTTTGTGATATGCCGATCGCTGCTCGCAACTTTAGCCTTCCATGTTGTTCCTCACTTATATTTTAAACAAGTGTTTCAGGTGGCCGCCAAAGTGGCAGTGACAACGTTAAACGGGTCAATAGCTGGAGGAATAGTGGGTCTGGTATCGTCATTCGTCGTATTCAAGGGTCGTTTCAACATCGATTACATCATTTTGTCGGTGATGGGTGGGCTTGTATCGATCACGGCGAACTGCGCAATCATCTCTCCAGCTGAGTCGCTTATCATCGGGGCAATTGGTGCTGCCATCGCTCTGTTTGCGATTCGGGTCATTGAACGAATGGAAATTGACGATCGTAAGCTATCTCTTTTGTTTTGAGTCGTCTTAGTTCATCGTTCCGCTGTCCCTTTGTTCTCTACGAAGACACTTTTTGCAGCTGTCGGGGCGATTCCAGTTCATTTCGCATCAGCTGGATGGGGAACGATGTGCGTCGGAATATTTGGGAAAAATGACTTCGACCTGCTCAAAGGACATAATGGCTTATTGCATGGTGGTAATGCATTCGCTTGTCTTTTTACAATTATGACCAGAGCACCCTGTCACATTCAACTATCGTACACAACTGGGCCACATTACAAAAAATTATCTAAGCGCTAAATATGAAAATGATAAATTCGCATTGTTCGCATCACTTTTTCGCTGATAAAACTGCTGCGCAATTTAAAATCGTGTCCTGGGTTATAATTTGGTACATTACGATGTGATTATAACAATGCGACTTGAGTAAATGAGAACTGATTATTACGATAGTTTCGTGCTAATCTAAGCTGACTTTAAGGCGGACTGTACCTGTTGCAAGTGCAGGCATTCGGTTGGATATTAATCTCGTTATGGTCAGCGCTATTTACGGCCGTCTTCTTTCTGGCAATGAACCGAGCAGGCATTCTTCGGATGAGTTTACAGGACGAGCTGATGGGTGCCGATTGGGTCGAGCACGGCGTGCGGTCAGAGTCGGTTGGCAACAAGATTGAAAAGATCATCAAGCAAATGAACCTACCCGAAGACGAGGTTCAGGATGTGTTCAAAAAGGTCAGCCGACTCTTACCGTATCTAAGAATGGAACGATAATAGCCGCTCAGTCCCTATTTTGCGAATTTGGCGCGAATAATTTGAACTCATAAGATAATACTGTCGTTGACCCTGCATCAAGGAGATTCAGGCATCGTGTGCTAAAACTGAGACACTTATATGAAAATATGATTGTGAATGATACTCACGCGAGTGCAAAAATGTTACGTTTCGCATGTTTGCAGCGAAAACTTTCACTCAGACTTAATGCTGCAACAACTTCCTGACACAGTTACAATAGCAGCGCGGATGAAAGCCTGAACTGAATAAGATTGTTCTGAATGAAAGAGTTATCGTCGTGATGTAATCTCACGCAAAATTTTCCCACTTGCTTGAGCACTATAAATTCTTCATTCTAAATCGTTTACAACCTTGCTTCATTAAATAATGCGGCGACGATTGCGCAGAATCGAGACTCGGTTTCTCAGTTCTCAACTCTCAACAGTTTTATTAAACAATGTGCGTGTTCAAGGTGCACAAGCATCGATCAAATCAGTTGAATCGCTAGCCGAGCGAATCCATGTTGGAACGGTTCTCCCTAAATGTAGGCAAATAACTGATTTCAGATGATTATTGAAGCGACAAGCTCCAATGAGCGACAATCAGCATTCTTTCTCGGCGGTGTAAACGAAGAAGACGCCTTCAATATGGCCCGAGTTCTTTCGCAAACAAGACAAGGCTCAGTCATCACTAGTAGATTGATTCGTCGAGCGTCTGAAATGACGATCAAAGATCTGCCGCCAAGCCGGAAAATTTCCCTTTTAAATGGAACGACATCGAGAAAAGAGAGCCTGGCAGTACGCAAAGAAAGCTCTGTTCGCTGTCGTCCATCTTCCACTCCGTTAATTATGATGAAAGAAGACCATAAAAACGGTATTCCATAATTTTTCCTTCGTGAGCTGCTAATATAGAAACCTGTGATTAATGAATGGTCTCAGAAACATTAGTGCTCCCGATAATCATATCAGTGTAAGGATCGTGGAAAACTTTACTGGTTGCCGTGAGCGAGCCTCGCAGTGATAGTATTCTAAGATTTACGTTACAGACAATTTCATGAAATTTCGGCCTATTGATAATGGAACAAAGAGTCTCAGTTCGGCAAATGATAAACTATGCGCAATTACTCAATTTTTAATCATAAGCAGTTTTACTAAGATTGATCCTAAATGCTCGTGGGATGCAAGATTACAGGTATCCTGCGCGTCTCACAGTATTGCCCTTTCAGTGAGGTACGGTGCATGATAGAAAAGGAGCGCATCAAATAACGTTACGCAGGATAGCAGTGAAAACTTAGTTTTGTAATAATACCACGCTGCAAAAACAGTCCTTATCATTGATATAAGTGACTATTTTCTTTCCAGACTTATTGTTTCTGTCCTCATTGTCAGTTTAGACGCCAAAGAGTAATTCGAAGAGTAATTTGCATTGCGGGTTGCCACATCGACGAAATAAAGTGATAATTGAACAAACGAAAAAATCTATGCCATAGACCGTAATATCAAGAATCAGCAATCTTAAGCCGCTGTTACACTTACCGCTGTCATTATTTCGGCTTTATTGATTGCTTTTGATGCATCGCAATTCTTGATTTAAGCTAGGGCACAAGTTTATGTTTTTTGTATCAGTTTGCTCTACCTTCCTTCATTGCTGTCGATTGAAAAAGATGTTTTCTCATATTTTGTACAGATTATTAGTAAAGTTTTCGTATCTTCGCTTTCATAGGGCTTCGGATGGGACGCCATAGATGCACCAGAAGCAATAGAGTAACAGAAACTTTTAATAATTATCAAAATTTGTCTATAAGCGCAGAGTTCCTGTTGGCAAAGGAGCAAAACAAAGAAAAACGACTAAAAAAATTACGCGATATAAAACCAACCCATTGATTATATCACACTTCAACTGATACAAAGATTCTATCAAACGATTACTACAATATCCTCCGATATACCAAAACGACAACTATGTTATATTGTATCTGACGCTCGATTCGCATTAGCAATGAAAGCCAGGTTACTGAATAATGTGCAATTAAAATATTCCGACATATGTTGGAATACTCGCATTCGCACAAGTGTCATAATATTTTCATACAAAGACTTAGAAAAATCAAAGCTGACACGTCACACACGGGAAATAAATAACAGAATAGATTCGTTTGAGGCCTCGGACGTCAGCTATAACGACGAAAATTACTGCTAATTACTATGTTTGTAAAAGAATATCTCTCCACTGTACATACTGTAGGAGTATAAATAATCGAAGGTATAGAAATTCGAAGATTGGCCGAGCTGCGAATTTTGGGAAAATTAGTACCTGTGTATAATTTTACTCTCACAGTATTTATCAATAGAGATACCGCTCGACCCCGTTTAAATATATTCCGATCGTGTTATTCCCACCTTTGGTCACTTGATGTATCTCAATAGACGGCATCGCGTCTAATCTGGTGCACATTTACAACTGACTAAAGGAACACGTATAGTTTTCTGAAATTATTGAGCAGAGTTTGAAAATGGCAGAATAACAAGTTACAATACATTTATGCATCAGTTTTAGCGACAGCTCACCATCCTCATGACTGACCATGTTTACCGGTTATTAAGTATTGAGAATCATCGAAGTATTATAACAGATCGACCAATGATGAGCCGCAAATGAACCCTCCTGGAACGAAGCTGGCTTTTCATTACTTTGATCACACTGATTTCAACGGTTCTGTGATTGGCAGAGGCGGATATTATTTCTAGCGACGGCTAACAATCCTAATGACCGATCATGCATATCGACCATTGCATTGAGAATCGCTGAAGTATTGCAATGGATCGCCTAATTAGCAATTTCAAAGGAAAATTCCCGGTATGAAGCCGGCTTTAGAATACTTTGATCAGATTGAGTCAGACTGTTCTGAGATCGACTGAGACAAGATAAACTCCGTTCTGTTGCGCCAAACATCCTTATCTGACAAACCTGATAAAAGAGGAAAGGTATGGGTCAATTTCGAATCAAATGATAAAGTGTAGAAATAATCTTTAAGTTGTGCTGATTGTTTTAATTAAAAACTGAACCCATCTTTTGTATTTTGTATCTGGACAATTATAAGCTGTACTCTTTAGTTAATAGGTTACCTGTCATAAAATGTCAGCAAAAAGATTTCATTGAAGATAGCAATTGCTCTTTTGACTGCACCTTGAAATTTCTCGCACAGATTAAAACTTAACTTAATTGCTTTATTATGAGCCTTAATCATTTTACCTCACATATTTAGCTTGAACTAGCAGAATCTATCGAATACATGTCTTCATAAATATAATAAAAATTTAAAGTATATTCTGGATGATAATCTCGCTAACCGTCTACCAGTACAGCTTTTATCTAACAGCGTTTGATCGGTACTACCCCTGCATAACACAGAAAAACTTAGTTAGGTCAATCCAGTTATTTATCAGCAGTATCAACTTAATTTTAATGCTAAGATAATTTCGAATATTGTACAATAGTATGAAGTAATAGGAAGTTTCATTCAAGCTGCTGGCTTTGATCGCCCGAATCCATCAATTCCCCTACACTAACGAGACATGCCTTTAGAAAGTATTCAAATTTAGCGCTCAGATGTCTTAGCATCATTTATCACTCTACGTAAAAGTCTCGCAGAAGGGCTGTTTTCAGCGTGCTGAAGGACCGAGGATTAATGTTTTTTTTAAACTATGAAGTAGTAAAGTTTAGTTTAATTCAGTTTAATTCAGTTTGATTCAGTTTAAATTGTGCGCATGCAGTTTTCAATCGTACCTTACGGGCAAATTCTTGTTTATCCCGTTTCGTTTGAGTTTGAATGTCCGGCCTTAGCCGAAGGATATATTTTGAGGGCGGCTAGGTGGTATATTTCTATAATTTCAGAAATTTCGATGAAACTAAATCACACAAAGTTAAACCTTTGCATCGACTTTTGTTTGCTATTCGTCGATAAAATTTACCTAGTGTTAGAAGTAACTTGTTTCGCATTGCGCAACGATATGTCCCGCATGTTCTTCTATTATAATTAGAGCGCCCATTGAAGCATGATTAGATGTGTTTCCAAGATACAATTTGATTACAATTCACTGCTTTTACTGTTAATTGTTTGCAGCTCGCGGAGCCTTTCGTGTGTTCTACCAGCTGCTTTGTGTTACAAAATTGGCGATTGAGTGCACGTTGTATCTGTCGCGCAAACTACATAGCAGATTTATACTGACTTACAAAACTTACGCATGTGTGCTTTGCATGTAATAATCCTCCTCATCTACTTTAGAATAAGACGAGGGTAATAATATATTGTTCACCATAATTATATACTGCAGTTCTACTTATCCGCTGCTGATTATGCAAGCAAATAATCACAATTTCAACGAGGATGTATAAAGCATATTTAAATCGCTCGAAATCGCGAAACATACCAAAGTATCGTCATCAAGAGAAGCTGACATCTGTTATCAACAAAAAAACGTTTCGCAATCATTTGAACAAATTTATTGGAGAATACAATATTCTTTCTGAGAACCCCAGTCCATTGCTTATTGCGAAACATGCCGTAAAAGCTTTATTTTGGGCAGTAGTATATTTGGCGTTCGGCTATTTGACCACCACTTGGACGTACGAACTGATTCAACGGTATCGAAATGATGAAGTGACGACGAATATGAAAGCCGTCATCAATAACAACGTCATTTACGTAAGTAGAATTTCTTAAGCATTGGCAAATTAATAATTTATCAGGATACGAGGATGATTGATAAAAGAATATAAAGCAAGCTTCATACATACTAGTTGTTAGAGAGAAGTCATTTGAAGTGTCCTTTATTGCGCGCTCATAATTTGATACTGCTCCCCTTTCAGTGCAATAAATTGTTAGTCTTCATGAAAATCAAAAAATAATGAAAAATTAATAAATTTTACATATAGTCCCATCATTTAGTTAGTAGTATTATCGTGAAAAGATTATTTTTTGAGCGCAGCAGTGGCATTTGAAAGCTACATTATTAGCTCTAATTAACCGAAACACTTATCATTTAATTATATCCTATCTGGCGACTCGTCTTTTACTGAATAAATACATTTTCTATTGTAATACATATTAAATCAATTATGGTTTTAAGAACTTTATTGGTAGCTGTTTTTTTTGGTGGCGCACTGTCGAGAAGTATTTCAGTCTTTCTGCTCAGCGCCCAAGGAGTGTTCAGTTCCTTTTAGTAAGTTAATAAATATTATCAGTGCTCTCGACCGCCTCAAGCGAAAAAAGGTGCTCTTAAAAGTTTATGCACATATTGTGAATCTCCCGTCATTCGTCCACTGCAGTCACAAATTATTCACACTTTCACCTTGAGGTGTTGAAGGGATTCTCTCAGCGGGGGATTATCATTTTGCTTGTCTTTATTTAACTTGTAGTCATCTACATAACCTCCGCAAATAGCTAAATAACAAAACTAGTTCATTAAGTATGACACAATTTATACTGTGGGAAGATTAGGATTAAAATCCCAAGTACCCATATTGCTGTGCGGGAGTCTTGAGGAGAGTTTGCTCTTGCCGTCCACAACACCTGTGATACTATTAAGTGCTTCAACGAAGGCTAGATGAATAACGACGTTTGTGCACAGACTTTTGGTAAAAATTTCATTGGAACAGTTCTGTAGGCGGAAGAGCGTCCAAAACTTGTTAGATTGTGTAATCAAAAGTTCTCATTTAAATTATTAGACACAATGCTCCAATTTTCTCAAAAAAACGCCTGATATATACTCAGTTTACATAAATATGTCCTTGACCCTCTTTTTGAAACCGCGCTTTTATCCTTCCATCAACAATTATGTTGCTCTGCAGTCAAGGCCCCTAAAGAAATAGTGAACCGGTGAGTACAAGAATTTGTGAGCCTATAAATGGTAAGAGCGATTCATCGGAGGGTTGCTTGTGAGCAGGAGAAACCTCTAGTTATCTGCAAAAAGGTAAAGATTGCCAGTCCTGAAAAGGCTGAGTTGTAGATCGGCGGTAAACGTGCGCTTTTATCGTTCACTGGCAAATCCGGTGGGATTTTATTAGAGAAGGAATTGTAAAATAAACAGAATATGCAGTCGAGCTCTTTCAGTTTCCGAACATGACTATTTGCTTTAAAATTAATGTAAAAGAGCTTTTCAACATACACTCTTCATCCTATGTTAATTATACGTCAGCTTGGTCACGGTTTTTTGAAGAAACTGTTTCACCTGAAGGCATATTCAAAGTTAAGAAACGCCAGGTTTATGATGATGAAATATATTTGTCTCTCCTCAAATATCTCGCCATGATATATGAAGCGGAACGGGCGTGGGAGCCGGGCCTTACGCAAATTTCTACCTTTAACTCTGAAGAAAGTGACGACTGGATTGCACTGAAGAAAGTTCTCGTGCCGAATATTGAGCGCTTTAATATCACTCTCGAACAATTGAAAAGCGTGTTTGGTGAAAAATTGTGCTCTTTGCCAGTGGGTTACCCGTACAATCACCTCCTTGACCTGGTACAAGAACCAAGTAAAAAGACAGAATGTGTGGCGGGAAGCAAAATTTCATTTATCGGCTTGAATACAATTTGCTTTCGCTTGATCGGATATCAAAGCCATCTGCAACAACTGGGTACGGCAGAATACATTGACTTATATCAATACGATGACTACAAGGATCAAAAATGGTGCCAAGAATTTACAATCGACCTAGGCAGTGAAAGCAGAAGTACACCGCGACGAGCGACGACACGAAACGAAACATATGGTTATTATTACAATCG